>CM076584.1:1355589635-1355851154 GCA_034641835.2 Pinus albicaulis | reverse complement strand
CAATTTGGTACATCGATACATGTTCCTATGCTCATTTCAATCTTGTTCAATTTCGCTAACCAAATGTTTTGAGTGGCTTCAATTAAAAAAAATTGTTGTTTTTATTTTTATTTAAAGTTTTAAATTAAATTTATAATTAATATTATATTAAATTTTAAAAATAATTAATTTTGTGTTTTCAAAAGGTTATATTATTTTATATTTTTAAAAAATATAAATATAAAATTAAATAAAAAAATAAAAACATTAATTATATAAGTTGTCTTTTATAACTTAATTTAATCTTTTGGTTTTGGTTTTGGTTTTCTTAAATTATGGGAATATGTAAATTGTTATTATGAGTCAAAAATGTTTTTTATAACTTAATTTAGGTTAATAAAAAAGCTAATTTTGATAAGAAAATCCACATAAAACTCCAAAAAGTAGTATTAAAAACAACTCCTTAATTATAATGGTCTATTAAATTGTAATGTAAATGAAGTATAGTTATCTTTTTACATGAACATAACGTGTTTTTTGTTTTGTTTTGTTTTTTTTTTTTTAATTATGGAAATAGGAAATTTGTTTTTTTTTTGTAAATTCCATAGTGCCTAGCCATTTTCTATTATAAGGGCAAGTTGGATCAAAAAAATTATATCAAAAATTGAGTGCCTCAACCTGCCCACAGGAAACCAGGTTTGTTGGCCACCTCAAAAAGTTAAATGCTAACCAGAATTGGTATTGTTTTTTACGCTTAGTAGCTGCTAACTTTACACCACTATGTCCATAGAAACTGCATATTAAACTGAAAAGATATAAAGTATCTAGAGTCATTCAAAATTTAAAACGAAAACATGATACTAAGTATCCATGAGATTAAATATCTGAGACTGGATCCTTGACAGGTGATCCAGAAAGCTTTGCTTGTTGAAACAGACGGAGCTATTGTTCTATGTTGCCAATGCGAGCATTTTGTTGATGTTGGGTCTTCGACATCTCTCGCATTTCTTGTTTCATTGCTTGAAGTTCAAGTAAGACTAAAGAATAGGATTTAAGTTCTTTCTTCTGTAGGCTCTCCATTGCTCTTGCCAACACACACTTGAATTTCTAATATGTTTTTACTGTTTGTTGAAATAAGGAGACTCTGCCCCTAATGTTGCTGGGGTCGAGGATGAATTCCATCCTTTCATGTTGCTCACTAATTTCTATATCTTCTTCCTCTGAGTCCTGTTCCCATTCAGCAATAGTGACTTTGATATCTTCAGGGGTAGTTGATTCATAGGTATCAGCTATGTTTTCCAGAGTTTCGATATTTGAATTGCAGCCTCTTTTACGAGAAGGAGTAGGTCTGGAAGCACTATGACCTGGTTTAGTTTCAGCCATGAAATCTGGAGACATAGAATCATAGAGGACATGAAAATGAATACTACAGAGACACTGAAGAGAAGAATAGGATGACCTCCTGGATATGCAAAATTTGAAGGCCGAGCAGTGTGATTACATTCGCTTTGGAGGGACCAGATGCATAACTTGAAATAAAGGTCTGAGATTGACTATATTCAAACCGTAAAGATTCGGAACCCCAGGGATTAAAGACAAAGCAATTACTAGTAGGCTGAGAGCTTAGACTATGGGACTTCTTAGATTAGCAGTAACACTGAAAATACAAGTATACCTTAAAGACGAATTCAGAAATAGAAGAAGCCCAGAATGATGGTTTTTCAGAGAATATTTGAACCCAATGCTTAATATCAGAATCTTTTTCAGGACTTCGAAAACAAGGAATGATATCTAATGCTACAGTGATGTCATAAACTTTCATATGATAGGTAACAAGAATATCAGCAGAGAAACCATTGTTCGTGTTTTGAGCATAGAGGCTTAATTCATAACGAATGGAACTCAGTTAAGGAGCCATTACATACTAGAGGGGTTTACACCAATGTTGAGGTTGCTGACCAGAGATTTACACTACGCAGAGCAAACAAAGCAGCAGGAACAGGAGAAGAATAAGTGAATTGGGTCAAAAGTCACCTTTAGAAAGGAGAAATCGGCGGCAATACCAAATTTTACACCGCCTCACGTAGTAAATGCATGCTCGATAGGTGATATGAACCATCATTCCCTTCGGAGGTGGAAAGTTTAAACCATGACAGGGGTTCTGACAACTCATAAAATCAAAGAATGTGGGCATTAAAACTGAGAGTATAGTGAAAACCAGCTGGCCCTTTATTCCGATTGTGATCTGACATGCACCCTGATTGGGGGATTATCTTGCTGAAGAATTAGTTGCAGAGAATGAAGCTCAATATTCCAAATTCTGTTGGAAGTAGTATCTAGAGGACGATCCACATTGTTACATCCCCAATTAGAAAGGTAGTCTGCTGCCTGATTACCTTTCCTACTGATATGAGAGGGAATCATATATTGAATTTGATTAACCAGTAAACCTATCTCTTGAATTAAGGTTGTTGTTCTCCAGCTTTTGCTGATTTTCTCCCACTTTGTTCCTTGCTGAAGTTTCGTTAACGCTCCAACAACCATTGTAGAATCTCCTTCTATGATTAAGTGCTGGTAATTCTCTCGTATGGCTATAATTAGACCTTGTTTAAGTGTTGTTAGCTCTGCTTCATTATTAGTTGCGTGCCCCAGATCCATAGCATAAACTCGACAAGCTGCACCTTGGGAATTCCGAAAGATGCCTCCTATATCAGCTTGTCCTAGGCTACCTTTTGAAGCTCCATCAAAATTAAGTTTGAGAAACCAACTTGTGGAGACTTCCATTTATCTTGAATATTTTGTCTAGGAGGTCTAAATTTCCAAAGAGTTGGAGATAGCATGTGAGGCTGTAAATTTAGGCTTTTGATAATTTGAGCTTCAATCCCTTCTACTTTCCAGTCATCCTCCATCCATTTTTCCATAAGGATTGTTTCTTGGATATTATCAATGATTTTTTCCCAGATAATAGTAATGATTTTTTCCTCTCCTCAAAATATCTGATGATTTCGTTCCTTCCAAATACCCCAAAGTAAGAAGCCTATTGATAATTTCCATGCACGATTCAATACACCACATTTATAACCTCCTTTGCGCCAAGCTAACAAGGTTGCATTAATAATGATTGGATCTCTATCTGTTTCTTTGAAAGTTTGTTCCAATCTGCTCCAGATAGACTCTACAATTGCACATGTATTGAGGAGATGTTCAATTGTTTCATCAGACTGTTTTCACATATAACAAAAAGATGGTCCATTCATGCCTCTCTTCTGCAAATTGGATCCCTTAAAGCACTAGAGGTAATGAGAATGACTGCCCATTAATATAATTTCTTTATGTTTAGTTATTAAATCCTTACTTTGTCTTATTTAAGGGTGGATTTTTTTGTCATCTTTGTCCTTTTCAAACATCAAATGTGCATTGGTTCAGTGGTAAAAATTATTTTCCCTGATTCATTTTAGTGGTCTGAAAATTTTCTTCTTTATTATGAGTTACGAAACCTTCCATAGTGACAAGCATACATATTATCACATGTTTTAGGTTTCATTTTCCCAAAAATCTATTTATTAGAGGTAACATCAAGTAAATCTACCCCTATCTTGTTATTTTCCTAAATAGGTATTTTTAAAAATCCCTCTACTCTCTCCTCAATCATTTTGTTAATCACATTCTTGATTTATTAAAGGTTAGTTCTATTTTGTTTAATCAAGAGTTTACAAAGGATAAAATTTAGGTTTACATTCAAATTTTCGTTTCTAAGGACCCCAAACTCACTTTTTTTTCTTCCTTTTCATCTTTAAAGGTTAGTTCTATTTTTCTTAATATAAGGTTTACAAAGGAGAAAATTAAGGTTTATATTCAAATTTTCATTTCCAAGGACCCAAAACTCATTTTTTTGTCTTCCTTTTCATCTTCCCAATTCTGGATGATTTCTTCAACGCCTCCATTTGACCGATGTCAATTTTATGCCTATATTCTCTCATTAAAATGCATAGTAAGTTTTTTTTTACAAGACCCCAAGAATGAATTTCTATTTATTCTTTATTGTGTAACAATGGGTTTGAAAATACTTATTTCAGGTTCCTTATGCCCTCGAAGTTGTAACTTATTAATCCTTGAAGGAAAATGGCTACAATTATTACAAAATTTGAACTTAAATATTTGCATGCTTTTAATATCTAAACATGGATTATTGTTAGGACTATCAAAACTATATGAAGTTGTAATATTTCATATTTATTTTGCAGTACTTATTTCTTCTTGCTATAATCGGGAAAATTTCAACATTGAATACTTTATTTGTTCTTAATTTTAGTTATGAATTCCCTTCATCTTTATGAACAAAGAATAGAGATTGTATACTCTTTCTATTATTTTTGTTTCGTAAAAAAATCTCCTTTTTTCTATGAGTAAAAAACATGTTAGAAAAATATCAATATTTTTCATATATGATTAGGGCTTCTTGACTTTTATAACTTTTGATTAGTATTTATCTTCCTGGTATATTAATCACTAGTTATTATATAACCCATTTGTTCCTATTTCATAAATGTGTTGACGTTACATTAACGATGAAATATAAAGGACATTTGTTAATGTCCTTATAGGATATACCAATATGTGCATATATATAAATGCAACTTAGCTTAGGGAACCCTTATTTCTCGATTCTTTATGTATAAAACTCATGGAATTTGGTTTTTATACTTAATTATTTTCAGGTTTTCCCATACTAAAAAATGGATTTCATGTTATTTATGGGTAATCTGAGAGCCTTTATCACTTTAACTTGTGACATTTTATTGATGGTGTTGGATGCTACAAACATATAGGTAATCTCCTTGATATGAGGTCCCAATTAGACCTCACATAATTTGGTGTAGAATTCCCATTTAGTTATAAGGTCTAACCACGATTGCAAAATATTTAGAGATGTGCCTTAGCTACAACACATGCACAAAAGATCATAACCATCTCTTCCGAGCAGCGAGTACATAATTTTTTTGTGACACCAGATGTGAAGCATAAAGGGAGCATCCACAATGGTAAATAAATATGATCCCATGGGTAGGTAAGTATTAGTACTATCCCAAGAGAACCTTGCAAGTGCAAGGATGAAATACTTGTTGATTAAGTTGCAATGTAGTTCACAATATAAAAAACAATAATAAAAGAATAGTGACACCCATTCAACAATATTCATATCTAAGGAACAAAATAGTTCATTAATATTACTAGGTATTATTCCAACATATAAAAAAAATGTATAAAGAATAGTCCTATTACATCCATGATACATGCATGGAGAAGTGTTAGGTTTTAGATCTTCTAATTATTAATGAAATATTCCAAGTATAAAATTACATTGGTGGAACACTGAATACATTAGGCGAACTTGAAGCTACAACTTCCTTCTCCAAAGAATGATTTCACCTCCTACATTGAACTATAGAATCCAAGGCTATATTATAAAATTTCCAAGCCCTTTGCTTGAGTTATAAGGACCTATCTGTAATAAATGATAGTGACTTGTGAGTTTCCTCCTGAATTTTAAACTTCTATGACCTTTGTGCCTTTATACCACCTTTCACATTTTGTACATGAGTCTTTACCTAGAACATGTGTCTTTTCACATTCCACATGTGTCTCTTTCACTTCATTACATTAGAATCCTTAAAAAATAAAAACTACATATAGGATGGTGGCTATATAAGACAAGAATTATAATAATAAAAAATTATTTCAAATAGATAAGCCAATGTATTCCTCGTGGAGCTCACCGGTAATGTTGGAATGCAATGTTCTACACTCTTCAACAATGAGTTTAGTCCAGATTGGTAGATCTACTATAAAACACATCTTTAACTCCAATGCTTATGTCAATATGGATTTGGATCCAAACTGACCACTATTCCACAACCATGAAAGTTTCATATGGACAATAGTTGGTACGATGACATATAGTAGAATAATGTTCTTAGTAATCCCCAAACCTTCTTGTTCTGATGTGTGTCTGATTTACTCAATATACTGCTTTAATTCTCGCATGATGATATCCATGCTTCTTATTTCTCCAAGTGGTCCCACTGAAGTAATCCCATGTTCCCATGTTTCTAGTTGAGGGACTCCAAACCATTATGTAGTTGAATATAAGTGACCATAGTGTTGGTTTAACTCCCACTGACATGAATGTATTTCTGACTTTAGAGGCTCAACTATACTTTATCCATGTCAAAAAAAACCTTATCTTTTATTACCAATTATTTTGGAACCTAACGATATTTAGGAACCCATTCCTATATCTGATTAATAGCTCTATTAGACACCTTTAGGATCTTTAGGACTTCTTATGCTTTCTTTTTTATACCAACCATGGGTGCCACTACCCCATGTAGGAGAATCATTTCATCATACAACCATGCCATGGTGTCTTCCATTGGCCCCAATTACTATTTTAAATTTTCTCATCATTATTTTATGTTCAGACTATAGGAAGACAATGGTTGATTCCTTGTAGTAAGGTGCTGCACTAGTTTCTTTCTCCCTGCCAAATTATTTTTTAATCGTGCATTGTCACTCAAGAGGTACTCTAAATTATATCGTAATGTTCCAATAAAAGATATATTATATTCCATGACTTCATGTGGGATTATCCTAGTGTTTGAAACCTTTTCAGTGCATATAAATATTGGATGAAGAGGATCATTCATGAAGAATCTTCACCTTTATTTCATGATCCTTTTCTTTAGATGATCATATGTGACATTACATACGCCGATCAACTTGTCTTATGGTGGATGTGTGATTCCCATATTATCAAATGGGAGATGAACACCTATAATTTGAGGTTTTTATCAACAACCTAGTTCATCATCAACGGGTTCAATAATATCATCTTCCTCCAGATTTGCTTCTATTTCCTAGGTCATTTTTTCTTCTTCCAACCTCTGTGCTACTTCCTCCTCCTATGAGTGACTTTTTCTATCTTCTTCTATTCTACTTATTTCTTCATCTTCTTCCTATTTAATTCTAATAAATTCATCTTGCTTCCTCTTCTCGTCTTCTTCTTGCTACATATTTTCCTCCAATTTTCTCTTCCCTTTTTGAACCTGAATAACTCCTTTATTCATTGGATTAGCTTTCCACTTCGCGATACATTTTTTTTTTGGAACATGCTTGATTCTTTTCTTGGGAACTGGATTTATTTCCCATGTTGTTGTTTCTAGTGGTGCCTCCTATATCTGTACATATTGAGCTTTTGGAACTTTTGAGGGTCCGACTTTAAGTCTTGGTTGTGTCTTAATGCATTGTACCAACTCTTCACCTTTTCATATTCTTCAATAGTCATTGGTACATACAAGCAGTTGTATCCTATCATGTCATAATTTTCCCTGAACACATTCCTAAGGTCATATCAATGAACGATTCTAAGACCAAGATGATTAAGTTCTTCTATTTTAGCATCTACCTCCTTCAGAATTTTCAACACATACATTCCAATACTCAAAGGGAGAGTTTCCAGGGAGCCTTATTTATCCTATGACATTGTGTTTACAACATGTTATTCAACTAATATGCAACCTCTTCCAAGACCACCTTGTTATTCATGTATCATGGGATAGCATGGGGAGAAGTTTGGAATCTATCTCATCTAATATATGTGTCGTCCGGTGTGGAAAACCAATCTGTGATATCAAGAAATTCATCCTTCACTAGATCGGTGATGAAATGGGTGTTGATCTCATAAATCATCTAAAATATGACTGAAAATGAATGCTCCATAGACCTATCGTATGCTACTTTGAAACGTTTCTCTGATAACACCCTGTAATGGAAGTAGACCGAAAATTTATCTTCTAGGATCCAATTCCAATACAACACTAGGAATGCATACCATGCAAAAATCCCATTTAATAGATAATATGGCATATAATACTTTGGTTCTTATTTTTCTCTTACAATTTCTTTGGCCTACCAAAAATTTTGTTGTAATTCAAAAGAAAGTATGTCCTCCTATTTCAATATTTTCCCTTGAGTAACAACCAAGTTGAGCATGAACATACAAGTTTCTTCAAATACTTTTTCATTCTTTCACCAATGTAAACTAAAGCACATAGCAATAAGGTATTGGTACACATCCTTTAGAATCCTAGTCAGGAAAAGTTCACTCAGGCAGTGTCAAAATTTAGCAGTCTCTCGATAACAGGAATTGATGACTTCACTCGTGTTGAGATTGGCCCATCTATTATATAATTTTTTATTTCCTTATATTTTTGGTCTAAACATATCGTAATAATTTTGCATGTCCTCTCCATATTAGGTGGAAATAGGGGAAATTTGAAGGATGGAAAATTATTTTGAAGTTTAAAAAATTGGCGAATCTCACTAGTACCTAATATTAAAACTATAAAATGTTTATTGATGTATTTATAAAATTATTGAAATTTATAATGATTTTATATATACTCTCTATATAATATTGGCATTTTTAAACATATAATAATTTTATATTGTAAAATTTTAGTGAATCATTTTTATAAAAAAAAGAAATTGGCGAATTTTTTCTTTTCGAAAAATAATGGAAAATTAGCCCACCTGCGAATATTAGACCCTAAAATTTTCCATGTGTGAAAATATCATGACCACTTTCACTACAAAGCACCAAGTTTGCATCATCCATATGTGGCAGGATCCATTCAATTTCCTTTGCACCATGCATGGATGGCAACTTGCATGCAATCCTGCGTATCATTCATTTCTTGATGATGATGTAGAGTTCCTTGTCTTCCAAATCCTTAGGGATGTTATTTCGCATGAATGTTTTTTTGATATCCTTCCACATGACCTCAGAATATTTTCATATAAAACACTGTGCGTTTGTAAGGATAGGTATGGTAGGAATTGTAACTTCTACTACTTCTTCATTTCTTCCTTTTGAGACTTCCTTTGAGGCCAATCTATGGGTAATGGAAGAAATAATTCATACATATGATGAAAGAGTAATGAGACTAATAGGTGGAACACCTGCAGGTGGAAGCATACTCATGGTGACAAAGATGAGCTTCAAGAAATCCTCTATCTAGTACAAGAAAGGATTCTGTATGTCACATTCAAAGAGAAATGAAGTGTATCTAAGATAATATGCTTATCAAAGAGGAGACATGATCACTAGTTAAGAAATAAAAATATATCAAGAAAAAGGAGGATTCATTTCTAAGAAATACTGTAGATTCAAGACCCACATGAGGTTTCAAGGAGTGTTATGCACTCAAAAGGAGATATAGTGATGCTTCAAGAGAAAAAATCACAATTCTAAGTCCTAAAGGAGACTTACTATTGGTTGTGAGTACGCTATGCTCTCAAGGAGGACAAAGAGGGCACAAGGGCACAGTCCAAACGAAAAATGGATTAGTATTGAGCCTTCCCAACATGTTTTGAATTTAAGAGTAGTTGAGAGGGCATAGGGAACATCTTCAAAGGGTGAAGAGATGTGATGTTGCTTTAGGGTGCACTATTCAGTCAAGGAGGGGGTAGTTTCAGAGAAAAGTGAGGGCTTGTCTCTCAATAGTGTGATTTGAAAGAAAACTTGGTTTCCTGGGTTCATTTTTCTAAGACAACTAGAGCTTCATTTCTAGGAGTGCATTGTTGATTGAATTGGCTTAAAATTATCTAGGAAAGACCAACAATCAAGGTAGTAACACAATAATACTATGAAGAAACACATGCATGTACTTAAACGAACTACCACAATCATGACTAGAAGGTGAGAGGTCAAAAAATGCGAAGAATAATAAGAAAACTACTTGCAAAAACATATTGAAACTTCTACTTGAAATAATGGACTAAAACTACAACACATAAACTGAAAAGAGTTGAAACAACAACAAAGAAAGCAATTTTAACAACAAAAAAACCAAAACAAAGGAAAATAATTGACACGAAAGGAGTTACTTGGAATGAATATCAATGAAGAGCTCCTTTATTCAGAAAGGTGCACTCAACCCAGATGAGAATTATTGTGTGAGATAATAATTAATTGAGTTGATTATAAAGATATTACGTGAAAATCCACTCAATGCATGTTCGCCAGTTCTTAATATATAGATGAGTTAGTTAATGAAGTGAGAGTGGGTCCTATTTTCTAGGAGCATGCCCACATGCAACAAGAAAAGAGGATGCATAAGGATGTCACATCTCTTTAAAAAAAGGAGTGGACCTGGCTTGGAGGATGCACTGATTGAGATCAAGGAGTGCGCACAACTAGGGCGTAGTGATAAAAAACGAGTGTGCCCCATTGTTGACTTCTAGTATGCTTCTCCCAAGGAGGGTGCAGTTCCTACCAGTAGTGGGTTTTCATGTCCAAAATTTCCCTTTTCCTAGAAAGGTGAGTCTTTTTTCTACTTTTTGTGCATGATGCATGCCTAGAAAAGCTAGTTACAAATTCGAGAAAATTTAGGCCTTTTCCTATATTTATATAACATGACACGAGAAATTATAAATATGACAAAAATTAGAAAAAATTGACTTAGGAGGAAACGACAGTTGAGAATAAGAAAAGGATAATCAAGTGAACAACATGACAACGAAAGATAGCTTGGAATGACAGTTCATGTAAGCTAAAAAATTATGTTAGGCATAAATTTTGGAGGGTAATTGTTGGAGTGACAACACCATTCTAACCCCATCAACTATGTTTATATGTATATATATGTAAACCCCACAATGAACCTTTAGTTGAAGAAATTCCCTAATTTAGTAATTGTTCTTTGTACAAAATCAATTCAAGAATTGGATAATACTTTTTTCCTTTTAGGAATTGCAACCAAAAATAGTTTGGCTATTTTACTCAGAACACTTAAACTAGAACAAATTTATAAGCAAGATTATATTTTTATTTAGAACCTTTTAATTACATAATTTACAAATTATGAACATAATTTAAGTATTAAATCCATTACTGTATCTAAATTTTTGGAAATATAATTGAAGTATCCATGCTCCACTGAACCAATGAATTTTTTTCCTAACAGCTCTCCTCGAGCCTCAACTCTCATTCCTGTAACGAAATTTACCAGTATGTGTAATTGAGTTTTTAATTCCTAGTCTTTCTCTCTCACTCGTACCTCTAGTTTCATATTTCTTTTATCTCATACAATCTATCTTCCTCCTTAGACTCCTAGTTGTGTGTTTTCTAGTAAAAATAAGAGGAATAATATTTAAAAATAAACAAATAAACAAATAAGTGGAATAATATTTTATTGATAAAAATATCATTGTTAACATTTACATTTTTCAACCAAATTTAATATTGGATCCATAGACAATACTTCCACAATATGTACAAGAAAATATAAATTATAATGTTTTCAAAAAGTAATTTCACTAGGGGTATCACAAGATTCTCATCACATAGTGTCCCTTGTCTAAAAGAGAGGAGAGTGGAGTATTCTTGAGCTAGTGGTGACCAGTGGAAAACACTCAACATTCCCTATTCCTAAAAAAGAAGAATTATTGGGCTAAGGGCCTTGAGGTCTCTTCTGGAAAGTTTTTTCAATCTACTAGACTTGGTATGGAGCATGGGGAGAGTTGATGACGTGATAGCCTCACTCATGCTAGGGTGGAAAACATCAACAATTTTGGAAAATAGATAAGTATTTACTGGAAAACACAGTACAGGATATGTTGTTTAACTAATTATAAATTTTTTAATAGAAATTAGGTTATCTCATGATGAAACAAAGATTTCTCATTATTGGAAGTATATAGAGATGAGTCATGTATGATTTTACTTAGAATAAGAAGTAGAACTTGAATAATACTTTAAATATCTGTAGATTTTCAAACTCAGATTTATTTCTGAAAAAAAAACAAGGAAATAGCTATTATTCTTATTTACCATAAATAGATGGAATAAAATAGAAATCACTGCTAAGAAAATGTTAAACACAGGAAACTGTTAACTCTGAGTTCAGGGTCGAAACCCTAATCTCTGAGTTGATTGTTAACTATTCTCTATGAAAACCACGAACAAAATGGTCTGGACATGTCATTTAGAAGGAAGCAGTAGATTCTGTACGAAAACCAGTCTAAGGGTGTACCAATAATGAGAACAATAAAATGAATGAAATAAAAGAAATTACAACAATTGGATGAATAACAAACACCAGAACTAGTAACTAAATTTATCAAATATACATATGATGATAATGAAAGAACAGGTCAGGCAAGACCAAAAGTTATATTATGCAGGAATCTAGATAAACTTAGCTAGAACCATCTGCAATATTACAGTAATAAAAACATATTTTATGCCCATAGGAGGGGATTTAGTAAAAAAATTTCTATGCCTCATTATACCCAAAGGAAATGAAAATATTTCCTCGAAAAGGGATTAAAAAACAGTTTCATTTGCATGAACATAGAAAACGTGAAAATAGCAAAAATGTTTAAGTATAAAGTAAGGAATTTTATAACATTCAGATTAGCATGTATATCATAATTTCACTGAGACTAGGAAGTTATCTTTTCATAAAAATTCAAACCAGATAGTACAGCTATTTCTCGCAAAATAAAATTCTTAGTATAGTTCTAGAACATAATTTCAAAAGTCGACAGAGACTACAAGTAGGGCGAAGTCCTCGTAAATGCATGTAATGGAAATCTAATAAATGACATGCAAGCCTGAAAAAATTAAAATCAAGATTGACGATGTCAGAATCATCTTTGTGGAAGATGAAGGCCCTTTGTTAAACGATACACATAAACCATACAATAGTACCTGAAAGGAAAACAAAGAATTAGGGCACCGACCTTCTATACCAAGAATATAAAAAAAAATGACGTTTCAAGCGACGAGCCAAGTCATTTACCTGCAACAAGAGAAAGAGCCAGAGAAAAAAATAGTGAGATATTTATACCGACCAAGTAGCCAACATAAATTTAATATAATGAACAATGGAAGTATTAAATTATTACCTGCGAACAAGAGCTCCATTGCATGCTCGATGGGAGAAAACCCTGTGTACAAGTCATGAAAATAGTTCAGTCAACCCATTCGGAGGAGAGTGAACCTATATAATAGGTTAAAACAACTCATAAAACTAAGTTATCTATCAGCTCACCTATTGTTCGTTGAAGTTACTCGTTAAGAAATAGTTTCCACGACAGCCTTTGAGTAGTTGTAGATCTATCGAGGTAAGCCAGGAGGCCATGTTAAAACCCAATACGAACTGTATTACACATGCGTAGGAATAAGAGTCTATCCACTCAGCTATAAAATGGAAAAACAACCCCAGTTTTAACGAATTAAGCTTCAAGGGGTCAGGTAAGTGGTTACATGTGAAGTTGTGCCTTGGAGAGACCAAGCAGAGCTAACAAAGGGTCAGGGCCATGTAGATGGCAGAGGCAAGCCGAAGGGTTGCAGAGAAACGTCTCCAGAATCGTCGATGTCAAATGATAAGATACGGTTAGGGATTGGGATAGGTCTATACCCTAAATGGGTACTCTGCCATTCTCCTTCGTCAATCATAAGCCTTGAAATCCAATGGTGTAATGCCATAACAGTTGTCGGCTGAATGGCATGGTAATACAAAGTCATTAAAATCCAAAGGAACAAGACCCGAAATATCCCAAACGAAATATTTTCACTATGAATGAAATCAATCAAGACTTATTACCAATCAATAATATCATAATTTCAAACGTAACAATTCCGTCCTGTCACAACCAATTAACCATAGTAATTCGGTTATGACGTAGTATTCACATGGGTCTCATGTACCGGGAAAAATGAATGAGAGACTTTGTTGGTGGTTCAAAACACTTCCAAGTATCATGCATATGGGGAAATGTAAACCTTGAAAACTCTGATGAATTCCCCAACCTAAGGGATTAATTAAATAAAGATATGTAAAATTGTAAAATTATATAGACAAACCTTGTTTTAAGGTAAATTTTTTTTTTTTTTGTATTGATTTATGATAGACGTTACAGGAGATCATACATCTTTTGCAACCCTTCTCATTTAAATTTTATGAGTGACATGACTAAATCGTATGTCATTATAAAACAAGATTTGCTTGATGGCATGTCATTTCTTATTTGTGTACATGAATTATGCACATATCATTTTTAGTTTATTTGGTCGAAATGATATATGTAAAGATGAAATTATTTTGAGATAGAAAAAAATCATTGAAATTTTATATATTTAAAATTTTAATTATATTTATATGTTGAAATGAATTGATAATTTAGAAGAAGTTTTTAGCTATAGTTGAGTTAAAAATGAAATTATTTTAAAATAATTTTAAATGGTTTACTAATTCAACTTATCTAATTTTGTTAGCCAAATATAAAATCAAATATATCCTTAAATAAATGTTTGTGTTTACAATTTTATTTTTATTTTTATTTAAAAATAAAATAAAATTATTAAAATATTGATATATTTAAAATTTAAATTACAGTTTTTTTTAACATAAAATCAATTAATTGAAAGATTTATTTTTGTAAACATAACCATTATATATATGAAAATCCTATTTTTTCCAAGTATTTGATTTTCGATATTAGATTAAATACTAACAAAGATATAATGTGTTTCATATAAGTAGATGTTCTAACTTGTCATCCATACATATTAATTGATTTTTAAATTTTATATGAATTTTAAAATTAAAATTAAAAAAAGATATATATTTTAAATCTTATTTTTTTATTTTATTTTGACATAGATCATGCTTGACCTGTCTCTTGAGAAACTTCGACCCAGGGGCATTTAAGCCATCAAATTATGATTCAGCCTAGGGCACAACAACCCTTAACATGGTTGGATTCTTTCCCATAGGATTCTCAACCAATTACCTTCACATCACAGAGTGACTTAAGGGTACACCCCATCACCTTTTATTCTATTCCCATGGGAAATATTGTTTTCTTATTACTCTTTGAAATCATATTGAGAATATTTATGCTTTCTACAATATAATATATAAATATTTTTGGAATAAAAAAATATATCAATAAATTAAAAAATATATCAATAGATAATTAAGATAATATGATGATGATGATGATGATGGTTAACTTTGGTCTATCGGACCTAAAGCAACGAATTATTTAGTTTGTTTTATAATTGTACTCCAATTCTCAAAGAGGTTGGAGAGAAGCGCCCCGAGATCACTATAATTTTGACATGTTAAAAGGCTAGGAGGGTCGGTATTGCAACAAAAATTATGAACCTGAGATCTAATGTGGGTGTACACAGGCCACTCTAAGAGGAAGTGATTTTCATCCTGAATTTTCATATTCTCACATAGATGGCAGATCCTTTCCACCGATGGTGTTTTAGGAACTGCCCAACGGCCTGTTTCACTATGGAGCTCATGAGAGTTCATTTTTATCTTAGCTATATTAATATTTTTCTTTGATCAAGTTAAAACATAGATATACTTTTGATCTTCTAGAGTAGGGTTGATGACCTCCTTATAATATCTTAATTTTCTTTTAGCCTCTAAATCTTTCTTGCACCACATTTTCTCTTTAAACTTAGAAGTGAAATTTTTTTTAATGCTATTAATATTTTTCAACCCAAAATTTTCATTGATCTCCAAATGGTTTAACCTAGACCTAGTATCTTTATACCAACCGCATTTGAACCTTAGGTGGTTTTGGCTGGAATTTAGAGCTAGCTTATGAAGTCTATGGTCTCCCATGTTACTGATTTTGTGCTTGTACAACAGGAGCGTAGTAATAGCTAGGATCTCGATAGGAGAAAGACCCACTTCTATAATGAGAATAGGATAGGGTGTATTGCTTTTAATTTTGAGGTTATACGCTGTAAAATTCTTCTAGATTTGGTCAATATTTCTCCAGTATTCTCTATAGATGCTACAATCCATAACCTCACATCCATATAAGATAATAGGAGTGACTAAAGCTTCAAAGAGGAGCTTATTTTTATCCAATGTCACAGGATTTGCTACTTTAAAATTATTTTCAAGACCAAAATAAGCTTTCCACCTTCCATTAATCCTTTTCTAAATGCTATATTTGTAGTTGAGCTTATGATGAATATCAATTCCTGGGTACTTGTAAGAAGACAGTTCCTCCAAGTTGCTATTTTCATACACAAAATTAGTGTAAGTGTCATTCTTGGATTTGATAATCATAACTTTTGATTTTTCAGTGTTAACTGGCATATCCATGGTAGAGAATAAATCCTTAAAAAGTCAAAGTTTCTTATCAAGATGAGATGGGCACCTTGCCAGAAGAACAATATCGTCAGCATAGAGAAGAAGGATGATGACTATTCGAGCTAATATCATGCCAGCATAACCTGCTTCCTCTAAACAACCTTCTAGCTTGTCGATGTAAATGCCAAAAAGGGTAGGGGAGAGGGGGAAAACTTGTTTCACTCTGACAGTACAGTTAATATCTTTCGACCACCCCTCATTGCTGTTAAACTTGGCATTTACATTCTTAGATAAAATTATAACGACAAATCTCAACTCGAAAGGATCCCTTAGCTCTTGTAATCTATTACATAGGTTATTTCTAGGTACTGTATCGAAAGCCTTTCTAATGTCCACAAGCCACGAAAGAGATTGGATTTATCTTTATGACATTCCTCCACAATGATCCTAAGTGTAACGAGATGGTCCGTTGTTGAGTGTTTCCTTCTAAAACCCGCTTGGACTTTAGCCCTCTTACCTTCACTTTCAAGTCATATGCTCATATTCTTTTCGAAAATAATACCATATAACTTGGCTAAGAGAGGGCTAATCATAATTGTCCGATAATTAGAGGGGTTAGTTGTATCCTTAATTTTAAAAATAGGAATAATGGGGCTTTGAGTGCATGGTTTAAGGAACCCTTGCTTCATTTCTTGATCAAAAAGCTTGTGTATGTGAGGGATGAAGACATGACCTCCAATTTTTAAGATTCCTTCATGGTAACCTTCAATGTCCTTAGATTTTCCATTTGCGAGGCACTTAACCCCAAAATATATTTCTTCTAATGAGAAAATTTCTTCCGTTGTGAGGAGGGTTTCAAAGTTAAATACATAAAAAGAAATTAAATATCTTTTTTTCCCTTTTATAAATTATTATCTTTTAAATTTAATTATGTTTATAGAATTTGTTTTTCAATATGATTATAAAAATTATTGTAAAAATGGCACTCGTAAAGGAATAAACTTTTTAACTTCTAATATTATGAAAAATATATATAACATGAAAATCATATATATTGCTAAAATGTTATTTACGATTCAAAGGAGCACAAGAACAAAACTAAAAACCAGTGAGATTACTAAACATAAATTCAATATAATTTTTTAAAGAAAAATCTCTATCTAATTTCAAGCATCATGTTGTTAACCATCATGTTGTTAACCATTAGATCCACTCAAACTATATATAATTAATTATTTTTTAATAAAATAAAAATAAAAAAATACAAATATTATATTTATTTATTATAAAAATGTTAAAAACCATCATTTATTTAAAATTATAAATTTAATGTTATAAAATATCTCATTATTTATATGAAAAATAAGTTTTAAATTTTAAATCATCTAAAATCTATAAATAAATTTTAAATTTTAAATCATCTAAAATCATATAAGTTTTTAGTCACTTGTTTATGATTTTCGCCGCTATGACAAGGTATTTTTGAATTTTTGAGACTAAAAAAGTTCTTGTCTCTACTGAGTTTATTAATTATTAATGAGTAAATTTCTCTCAAATTTTTGAAAAGTCTTTATTTTATCCATTATTCTATATAAGCAATTTGCAAAAATATATTCATGCTCTAGAGAAGTGATAAGTACGGGTTTTAGAAGTCCTAGTATCTGTGTCTCCTTTCCTTTTTTGAGCGAAAGATGATTTTTAACTTCTTTCTTTTTAGGTTTACAGAAAAACATTTCTTTGTAATAATCAATCCAAAATAAGGTCTACATGTTTCAAACACAATGTTTTATTTTATTAATACAAATTCTCATGACTATTTAAAAAACACTTAAATATATCACTATACCATATTCATTTTATTTGACACTTTATAAACATATTTATTGTTTTGTGTTCAAGCGAAAAAATTCTTTGTAAATTTTAAAAATAATAACTTTTAAAATATAACGTAAATCTAGTTTTAATCAATTAAGAATTTCTCTTCAAAGCGATCGGCCAACAAGAGAGAGAGACTGGCATGGCCAACAGACGGGTAGGACGATTTATGCCGGGTTGGCACAGAGAAGCTCGGATTTCCTAGCTCCGAACACCAATAAAATGAACGACAGTCTCAATCCAAACTTCTCCTAATTAAAAACAACATTAATTTTTCCCTATAGTTTTGGGCCACTGCATTGGATTTTGAGTCCATATATAGTGGCAGATCAACCTAAGCCTCCCATACAAAACCCCAAAACCTATATTCAAATCTAAAAAACAAAGAGTTATCTTTAATGAGATTTTTTGAAAAAGATTCATTTAATCTTTTCAGATATCCACGGTAGTCATTTTTCATCTAACTTGTTTAAAATTTAGCGGGAATTTATTGAAATCACAAATTTGATGTGTAAATTCTACACAATATAAGTGCTCTAGAAGTTTTTCAGAGTGCTGAATCAATATATTCAGTAAAAAAAAACCAATCTAAATCATATTTACCAAATTCTAATGAGAATACAATAAAAATTTGAATTCAATTAGGTACTAAAAACATTAAACTGCACAAAATTCAATATCTAAAAAAAACCAGAATATACATCTTTTTATTTCCAGCATTAATATTTTCTATCTTAAATACTCTCCACTAATCAAATAAATTATATGTCAATTTACTAATTACTTTTAAATCAAAATTTATTCAACAATAAATATATCTGATTAATCTTTGTGTTGAATCACAGCAAAATACTTTAATTGAATTTAAAATTAAATTCCAAATCAAGAGTAAAACCAATTTCTGCTATTAAAAACTATATTTTAATTTTTTTTCTATTTTGTATAAACTACCGCAATTTTTAATATAAACCTAATATACACAATAATTTCATGATAAATTCATTTTTTGCCAAGTTACTCACGAGTAACTATCCATTCACTATTAAATATTCCTTGCTCATTATTACATAGAATGTTTACCAGTTCATAGTGTAATTTTTAGAATAAGAATAGTACTCCTTAACCATTAACAACCTCCATTACAATACATTAACATAAAATTGTATGATGTAACCTTCCATTCATTTCATTACTCATATAGTCAGCACATACTTACCATTATGAACATCATAACAATAAATGAATCAACATCATCAACTTGACACAATAATCGATCACATCATTAAAAACCAATATACCCTAGAAACCCTGCAGGGTGAAAACCAACAAACGTTTAATTTTATTATCAAATACTCATGAGGGTGATCAACCCTCACTCAATGGCTTATAAGGGAGACCATCCCTTAACCATCGTGTATAAATCTTATAAGGAAATATACAAATATCTAGCTTATAGTCATTACAATAAATATGATACCATTTACCCTCTGGTCTTCATATCTTTATATCTTGATGGCATGGATGTACCTACAATGTTCCATTGTACATTGGATCATTTGGTAGTTCATACTCATCTGCATGAACCATAATCATTCACCGGCCACCAGGTTACGCATAATATTTCCTTTATACATATCACCATCATACCCTGCTAATGTTACCTTCAACATACATTGATGTCAAGATTCATAAAGTATAATAAATCATTTCATATATCTATACTATAGTAGTTTCTCCATCTACTCATGTATATTCATGACATGCAAGTAAACTACCTTGACATTCTCCTTTTAACAACACATACCTCATATGTGGTAGTTATAAGTCATCACATTAACTAATGTTTATGTCACATAAGCATTGCAAGACAATAGCTATATCTCCCCAACATATATTAAAAATAAACTGATACATTAGTTATGATATTCGTGCATTGGATTCACATAAATTTAATCAAAATAGCTAACCCTTAAGCTATTACTTTTAGTGCATGAAATGTAAGATAACATAACAAATGTTTCTCCCATGCATGCAAATGAATATATATTCCAAAAGAGTTTCCCCAAAGGATTGCTTACACAACGAAACACATAGCTTCCTTTACGAGTCTTCCCAAAGAAGTGCTTAGTCTTCCCAAAGAAGAGCTTAATACCAGAGAACATGCAAACACATATTCCCAAGAAATATAACATAAAACATGTCTTATTCTCCAAATGTCATACCAACATTATCCATACATATATCAATGAACCAAAACATTAGTTTTGTTTGTATACAGGTAATTCATCTTTTTTGCCAAAGAAGCAATGTAGGATAACTAAACTTGTTATCATTTCTCATGTACAAATGTATATTCTTTCCAATAAAATCTAATGCAAATATTGCATACCTATGCATGACCTTATTCCAAAGGAAATTAACATCATAATCATGATACCATAAAAGTAATCACATAGTATATTCTTTTAAGAAATATAATTGAATAGTTCCTCTATCTATGACTTCACCAACACCATGGTAGACTATCCATTGATTTATGAAATAACTAATATTTACAAACACCTTGTAATCTACCCATGGATTTATGAAATAATTAATCTCTACCAATATCATGGTAAACTATTTATGGATTTATGAAACTATCCATGGATTTATTAATTCATAAATCTCTACCAATACCATGGTAAATTATTTATGGATTTATGAAACTATCCATGGATTTATTAATTCATTAATATTTTATCATAGTATTTCTCTAAGAACAAACATGTCTTACACTATGAAATCTCTTGTTTTCTTTCAAACACATAGATAAAAGATTAATATGCAAAAAATTTTATACTCTTTTATTTCTTTCAAGAGCATGATAAAATATTGATATAAAAATAAATTTATTTCCAAAATACTTATCTCTTATCATACGTGTTGACCTTCTACGCTGCTCAGCACCCATAAGTTGTCCAACAACTCTTGTGATGCCTCTATGCTACTTATGCTTAGCAATCAAACCTCTTGAGAGATCATGAGTTCTGGTGCTTACGATATAGGTCTTCCGCGAAAATGCAAATCGATGAATGTGATCGATCCAAATCGGATTCTCACAGGAAAATTTTGCGAGTGCGTGGAGGAACCAAAAATAATAAAACAAAAACCAACACATGATGTGGCTTCTACAATCCGTCCTGCTATAAATAAATATAAATTAACTATGCATAAGGAAAATAACCCCCACCTCTCACGCACATCTCCCAAATTTTAGCTCACGGCTCAATCCAGAAGCTATCATGCAGGTGTGACTTCTATTGGAAGGGAGTACGTAGTGTAGAGTGAGCACCACACTGCCTGCACCTATCTCCAGAGCCGAACTAGATAATAAGATACAAACATGCAATGGATAATGGTAAAGCATATCCCTTCACCTCTCCATTATCTTTGTTACTGCAAGATGCAGATATAAAGAGAAAAATTTCTAGATATTTTACCCTTCTGTTTGCATAAAACTGCAAATAGGCTATCGCCTCTCTATCGCTCGAGGAAGAAAAATTATCTTTTTAAAGAGATGCCCATCGCTCTCCTCTCAAAGCCATCTTGGCTCTCCCCGTAAAAAAATGAATACCTAATCAAGAATTCGTTTCACCTAAAACTGATTCTTGATTTTATTTATTAAATAGTTAAAGTAAAAAAAATATATATATTTACCATATCGTTTACGTAAGAGGTCTATTACATATTCCCCCCCCCCTTAAGAGAACACCGTCCTCGGTGTGCTTCTCTCACTGAAATTTAAACTTATACTCATGATATAATAATATAAACAACCCAAAGGGGGTCCTTCCCCTTCACAATGAAAACAATTTCGTTTCCATAAATGTCATTAATTGAAACAATATTGTTTTATCCATAGTCATAAGCAAAGAATATTTCATTTCCATTTCTAACTGCTTATCCCTTATTCAATTCAGAAAAATCTCTATACGGACTTACCATTATTTACCAATTACTATTGGAAGAAATGATAGCTTTTATGCAAGCTCTCACAGAATGGTTGAACACACATCAACACTTCCTGGAAAGAGCCTGTAATGTATGACTAAAAATTCAATCACATTAGTCACATAGTTTTCAATCAAATGAAAATACTTACAACCATAAAAAATTATTGCAATATAAAGAGATATTTTAATCAAAGCACTTTCATAAGTACTCAGAGAGAACCAACCTTCTCATCAATGCATCACGTGCACACTGTCTTAGCTCCTGCTAAAGACATCCATACAATACTTCAAAAAGTACTCAGAGAGCACCTAGCTCTCTAATCGTACCAATGGTCAATCCATGCACCATAGACATATCCTAGCATCTGCTAAGACATTCAAACAAATTAGTAAATAAATGAACTTATACATTCAATAATTCATTTTCCGAGTGCTAGGCTCCTTTTCTCTTAATATCCACATAAGATATTTACACAATACATATAAAAATTCATTTTAATACAAAAAAACTTTTTAATTAACTTGTTCCATGATGAGAACCACAATGGTAAACAAAATTCTCCTCTTAATCCATAGGATAAGGTCATTTTTCACATCCAGACAGTCAATCTTTCCACACTAAAAAGTATATATACTTATTTGGAAATTTATTCTTTCAAGCTGTGGTCCTCTCAACCATCAAGGGAGGCTATTACGTCCTCCACTGTCCCCTAGCTCCAGAATCTGGACAGTGCCACGGGTTAATAGTGGATCTTTCTGCTATGACCTCTGGATGTCCAATCTAGTCACACTCAGAAATTCTGGTTTTACAAGGGTTGATGTAAGCTATTTTCAACTAGTCCCAACCAGCTCTAGAAAATACTCCCCCTTTACCAATTTCACTGACTGCCTACTCCTCCTCTGGGATTCATCTTTATCCTAAGAGGAGTAGGTAGCTGTCTTTCCAACTGTCCCCAACCACTTCCTATTCTTGGAAAGATTTTTACCATCAGCTTAAAAATATTTTCTTTTCATTAATTAATTTCAGCAAATTAGATAATTTTCTTTGTCAACAGTGATGATTTAAGTTTTTCTTGCCAGATAAAAGAAAAATAAACAAATTGTCTTTAACTAGTTAATACTAATTAACTTTAATGAAGCTGTCACAACTTCCCCCCTAGAAGTAACATACATTTGTTGTACATTATTATTTCTGAAATAAAAAAATCATGCACATTAAAACATGATACTTTAACATTTACTGTTGCAATTCACATTGCAATGTTTGCGATGTTTCATTTTTCACAGATTTTTTGTTTCCATTAAGCTACCCATGCTTACAATAAGAAACAATGCTAATCGTAAATATGCATTTCTCAAGCACATTATCTTGTGCAATCATTTTAAGTTCCTACATAAAATGTTGTTATGCATACAATGTCGTCATGCATAAAAGTATATACAAATATTCATTAATGTGTATGTGTCAATAACAATTAGGGTATGAGTGCAAACATTTACAATTCCCAGAATGTTCGGTTACCAACAAATTGACACATGAATTAATTATCATAATCATTTGTTCACAAATTTCAAATAGCTTTAGTCAAAATCGATTTTTGCATATTGCTTTCATTAGTTTTTCATTCATAACTAATTAATTCTATTAATAATTTTAATGCATCCATGACAAAATTCATTCAAAAACTAGTCATTCAATGCCACTAATAATCTTAATGCATTCTTGACGACTCATGCAAAAACTAGTCAGTCAGTTAGTCATTTAGTTAAGTCTCACAACTTGACCCATTAAGAGGCTTTATTCAATTTAATTTTAACACTCTATCATATTATATAAGGACTTTCCTCATCTTTTGCATTCATGCATTAGTTTCACACACCATCACTATACACATTCATCTTTTTAAAGTAGTGCATGGTAACTTTAGAAATTTTATTGTATGCAAAAACAATTACTTCTTTTCGAACTAAAATTAAAGGTAACTACTTTTCTTTCATGTTTTTTATACTTTATTTCCTAAATAAATAAAGAATAATACACCTATTAATCTCATATGCATATTCTTATGCAGAAAAAGTATATTATAATAGCAAGCACTTTTTTAAGAATTCTCTTAAATGGAAGCTAATATCATGCAATGCCATGTATATAATAATTCATTTTTAAATGAGATCAACATGCATATGCATAGATCTCTTAAAATAAAATAAAATAAAATACTTATCTTTATTTTATTTGAAGAACTTCTCTCCCTACTGAAGTACTCATCCCCATCAGGAAATTCACATTTCTCCTCTACAACAATGTTTTCTTTTAGCAACATCGACAAGATTTTATAGCATGATTAGATAAAGCCTTAATCAATAAATAATAAATATTTGAGTGATCCTTTAACACCTATTCATGTGCATATATGAGATGTAAATACAATGTTACAACATGCTTTCTTCTAACATCTCAACATTAGTCTGAGTAACTAATTATCAATTCATGTCAAATAAATCCCACATTATTATGACACTTTTCACACACGCACACATTCGTACAAGACAAATCACTATATTTTTTAAGAAATTCCTTTAATGGAAATTGACACAATGTGCATTCACTTTACTTAAACTTTTACCAAAATACCCACCACTTCAGCTTTTGCCTTTGGAGCATGCAAATATAATAAAGCTAACACATTGGATATTGTTCCTATGCATACAATGCATTAAGATTCTAGTATTAATTTCCCAACAGAGTACTTAACATAATCGAGTAGGAAAAATCATGATACCTCTTCGAGGGCACATAACATAATAGTTATGATAGCATAAAGTAATCACATACACAATAGATCTTCTATCCATGCAAAGAACCTTGTTCCTCTATGATTCTACATGCAAGTTGCCCATGCTTTGCTTCCAAGAATTTACCATAGATAGCCTCTTTTATGCATAAAAACTACGCAACACTAACAAGGTTAACTTAACCTTTAATATACCTAAATCAAGAAGTTGACATAATCCATCTAGCAATGTAGTATATTCAAGAGGTTATTCTCTTTAGCCTATATTTATTTTCAAGAAAAGAACTTGGATTCCTTATCATTAAATACACCGGTACGAAATCCCTTTTAAAAGAAAAAAGAGTTTCTATCTTCTCTTAAATAAGATATATATAAAAGCAAGCAAATTTACTTATTTATGTTTTATTACTGCTCACACCTTTCAAGATACATACTAGTAATCTTTGCAAGAACTCGCATGGGTTCTTCTCAGCAAAACTAGCATAGTAGTTTGGTTTTTTACCATGGTATATCTCTAGGAATAATATATTTCTAAAACATTAACATAATAGAAATATTTTCAAGAACTTACATTGTAAGTTTGTCTTTACGTACATGGAAAAGATATATTCTTTTTAAATAAACTCTAATTTCATTTCTATTTACTTTGTACGCATTTTATTTTCCATAAATATAATAACTATTATTTCAAGAAAAGAAAGATAATAATACTTATCTCTTGAAACTCTTTATTTAACCTAGATTAGAGATGCGATGCCTTCCTTCACATATGCGCATTTCATCTCGGATCTCTCAATTTCTTTCCGCTTAATAAATCCCAAAGGCATCACTGGTGCAACTTTTAGCTCTGATACCACTTGTAACATACACCGAGAACTTCACATGGAAATGCAAGGAGTTAAATTTTTTTTTATACAAGTTACTCACGGATAACTATCCATTCACTATTAAATATTCCTTGCTCATTATTATATAGAATGTTTACTAGTTCATAGTGTAATTTTTAGAATAAGAATAGTAAGCTCCTTAACCATTAACAACGTCCATTACAGTACATTAACATAATACTGTATGATGTAACCTTCCATTCATTTCATTAATCATATATTCATCACATACTTACCATTAGGAACATCATAACAAGAAAGGAATCAACATCATCAACTTGACACAATAATCAATCACGTCATTGAACACCAATATACCCCGGAAACCCAGTAGGGTCAAAACCAGCAAATGTTTAATTTTATTATTAAACGCTCATGAGGGTGATCAACCCTCACTCAATGGCTTATAAGGGAGACCATCCCTTAACCATCGTTTATAAATCTTATAAGGAAATATACAAATATCTAGCTTACAACCATTACAATAAATATGATACCATTTACTCTCTGGTCTTCATATCTTCATATCTTGATGGCATGGATGTACCTATAATGGTCCATCGTACACTAGATCATCTATTAGTTTGCACTCTTCTGCATGAACCATAATCATTTACCTGCCACCAGGTTACGCATAATATTTCCTTTATACATATCACCATCATACCCTGCTAATGTTACCTTCAGCATATATTGATGTCAAGATTCATAAAGTATAATAAATCATTTCATATATCTATACTGCAATACTTTCTCCATCTACTCATGTATATTCATGAGTAAAGTACCTTGACATTCTCCTTTTAACAATACATACCTCATATGTGCTAGTTATAAGTCATCACATTAAATAATGTTTCCGTCGCATAAGCATTGCAAGACCATAGCTATATCTCCCTAGCATATATTAAAAATAAACTGATACATTAGTTACGATATTCGTGCATGCGATTCACATAAATTTAATCAAAATAGCTAACCCTTAAGCTATTACTTTTAGTGCATTAAATGTAAGATAACATAACAAATGTTGCTCCCATGCATGCAAATGCATATAGATTCCAAAAGAGTCTCCCCAAAGGAGTGCTTACACAATGAAGCACATAGCTTCCTTTACGAGTCTTCCCAAAGAAGTGCTTAATACCAGAGAACATGCAAACACATATTCTCAGGAAATATAACATAAAACATGTCTTATTCTCCAAATGTCATATCAACATTATCCATACATATATATCAATGAACCAAAACATTACTTTAGTGTGTATACAGGTAATTCATCTTTTTTTTCAAAGAAGCGATGTAGGATAACTAAACTTGTTATCATTTCCCATGTACAAATCTATATTCTTTCCAATAAAATCTAATGCAAATATTGCATACCTATGCATGACCTTATTCCGAAGGAAATTAACATCATAATCATGATAGAATAAAAGTAATCGCATAGTATATTGTGTTAAGAAATATAATTGAATAGTTCCTCTATCTATGACTTTACCAACACCATGGTAAACTATCCATGGATTTATGAAATAACTAATATTTACAAACACCCTGTAATCTACCTATAGATTTATGAAATAATTAATCTCTACCAATACCATGGTAAACTACCCATGGACTAATTCATTAATCTCTACCAATACCATGGTAAACTATTTATCGATTTATGAAACTATCCATGGATTTATTAATTCATTAATATCTACCAATACCATGGTAAACTATTTATGGATTTATGAAACTATCCATGGATTTATTAATTCACTAATATTTTATCATAGTATTTCTCTAAGAACAAACATGTCTTACACTATGCAATCTCTTGTTTTCTTTCAAAAACATAAATAAAAGATTAATATGCAAAAAAATTTATACTCTTTTATTTTCTTTCAAAAACATGATAAAAGACAGATATAAAAATAACTTTCTTTCCAAAATACTTAATGTTGACCTTCCTCACTACTCAGCACCCATAAGTTCTCCAATAACTCTCGTGATGCCTTTATGCTGCTTACACTTAGCAATCAAACCTCTTGAGAGATCATGAGTTATGGTGCTTACGATCTAGGGTTTCCAAGCAAATGAAAATCGATTAATGTGATCGATCCAAATCAGATTCTCACAGGAAAATGGTGCGAGTGCGTGGAGGGACCAAAAATAATAAAACAAAAACCCACGCATGATGTGGCTTCTGCAAACCCTCCTGCTATAAACAAATATAAAATAACTGTGCATAAGGTAAATAACCCCCACCTCTCACGCACATCTCCCAAATGTTAGCTCACGGCTCAATCTGGAAGTTATCATCCAGGTGTGACTTCTATTGGAAGGGAGTACGTAGTGTAGAGTGAGCACCACACTGCCTGCACCTATCTCCAGAGCCAAACCAGATAGTAAGATATAGACATGCAATGGATAACGGTAAAACATATCCCTCCACCTCTCCATTATCTTTGTTACTGCAAGATGCATGTATGAAGAGAAAAATCTCTGGATATTTTACCCTTCTCTTTGCCTAAAACTCCAAAGCCTCTCTATCGCTCGAGGAAGAAACATTCTCTTTTTAAAGAGATGCCCATCACTCTCCTCTCATAACCATCTTGGCTGTCCCCGTAAAAAAGGAATACCTAATCAAGAATTCCTTTCACCTAAAACTGATTCCTGATTTTCTTTATTAAATAGTTAATCTAAAAAAAATAGATTTATCATATCGTTTTTGTAAGAGGTCTTACAACCACATTTTAATATGCTATTTTATCATTGAAATTTTTGGATATAAAATTTTCATAACATTTTTTCATATATAAATTACTAATTTTTTCTTTTAAATTTTCAAAACATATTTTCGTGTATAAATTACTAATTACCAAAGAAATTGTAACTTTTACGATGACACACAATTATTATCTAATACGTTTTATTCACCATTCACTTTAGAAATGTGTAGGGCCGTCATGTATATGGATTCCATATTCCTCCTGCGATTGGATGCCCTATCTCATCCATAATGTACGTCAATATGAATATCCTTTTCCCTTTACTGATATATGTATATGTTTGTAAAGTTCACTCATATTGTTAGGCTCTAAGGCTTTGAGGAGACCCTACACACTAATTACCATTTATTGAGGTAGATTATTATGTTGCTTTATCTTATCTTTATTGTATTGAGAGACCTAGTTTATAATTTAAAATAAAGGTGAAGTGTTGTTTAAAAAAATACAAATATTGTTTAAATAGAAAATAAATATTAATTATAATGAAAAACAAAAATAAATATGTATGTTTAGTTATTTTTAATTTAAAGCATTATATAACATCAAATCAGAGTTTTACTATAGTCATTTTATTAATTGTTGATATTACACCACAATATGATAAAAATATTTCACTCACTCTCAATTATAAATAAAATATTGTGATTTTCTCATCGTGTAATATAATTTTATATCAACTTTACATAGAAATATAGTAATGAGAAGTAAAAAGAATAAAAATTAAAAAAAAATGTGAGTAAGATGTTTAAACTTTATATTTTAAAAAATAATTTAATCCACTTTATAAATAACTATTTCAAAATCTATATTCTCATATATATACATATATAATTAAGTATAATTTAAAAATAAAATAGCTTAATATTCTTATATAATAAAATATTATATTTTCAAATAAATAAAGTAATTAAAAATTTAAATAAAATAATTAAAAATTTAAAAATAAAATACAAATATCAAGTATTTAGTAACAAGAATAATAAGGAGTTGTATTAATAGTTGCACTTTTAATACAAAATTGATATAGAGATCATTTAAAAATATTCATAATAATAATAAATTTCAATATTGTTATAAATAAAACAATTCAATTTAAGATTAAATAATTTTGATATATATTTCAAAATATATTAATAACAAAAAAAATCATTTAATATAGATAATGTAGTTAAAAAGAATGTGATATATATATATAAATATAATTATAATTATAATTATAATTGTAATTTAATGATTAAAACATTTTGAATAGTTTAACTATTTTAAATTTTAATCATATATGCCAATTTTGTTTGAAATCTCAATATTATTTTTAATTTACTAGTTTAACTTATATATTATATATAGCATCTTAAAATACAATTCAGAAAATGAAAAATTGTGCATTGTATATAAGATCACTATATATTTATTATAATTGATTGAGATTTTTCAATTTTTTCAAATTAAACATTTTAAAAGATATTTACATTCTAAGAAACTAAAAACATACTAAATTTGTGCCTAAAATAGATCTAAACTGGTATGTAATAAAATTTTGATTTTATTTTGTTAAGTAGATTTATATGTTTTAAATATAAAATTATTTTAATTTTATTTTTTAAAACATTTTGTGTTTTTTTAAATTACTTTAACTGCTTAATCTTCACTTCTTTCACTTAACGAAAGTATGTAGCCACATTATCATCTCAACCAATGTTAATATTGTAAGAAAAAAACAATATTCGAATGCAGCCACATTATCATCTCAACCAATGTTAATATTGTAAGGAAAAAACGATATTCGAATTGAGCCTCGCATACGTTTTCGTAAATCCTACATATATTTGATTAATTTACTAAAGATTGTTGAATTTAGCTGGTAACTTATAAAAAGTGGATATCTGTCCACACAATCCTTCTCCTTTCCTTTCCTTTCAGTGTTGCTTGTACTAGTGTTAGTTGTATTATGATCCAGGAGATGGGTTAGATTGGAAATCAGATATAGTTTGGTAATTGGAATTAATTTGTAAATATTATTTTAAGTTTGATAAAAGGAAATTGTTTATTTCTTCGATCAAAATCAGCCAAAAGAATTTGTCACAATATGTATTGTGTACGTGGAATGCCTATATTGGAGTTGGCAATGGTTTTCAATCACTGGTAAAGTGCATCTATTCTGTAGTATGCTAGATCTACTATTACACAGTATTCGAATGGGGTTGGAGAATGGGTTAGTATACAAACCAACATGGGAGCCTTACCCATTGTGAAAGCAAGGTACAAGAAAAGCAATGACAAGAAATTCTAAAAGTTGATTGACATATGTTTTGAGAAATCTTTGAAGTGTATTATAATTGCTATCCCACTGAGATTTACATATCGGTTTGAATGATGTGATTTGACACATAATGATAAAGTTAAAAATATGTAATATTAATGATATTTAAAATATCTAATAATAATAATATTTTTTTAATGTGTTTTCTTTAATCTATATTTTATTATTTTTAATAACAATTATACTATATTTTATTATTTTTAATAACAATTATAATATAATAGTTTTAAAATTTTATTATTCTTATGAAAGGTTATTTTAATTTAAGTTAGATGATGTTTTTGTTGACTTTTTTATTTTGATTTTTTGATTGAGAGTTTAAATTGATTCTCAAAGGAATATGTTCAATATTTGTGTAGCTTTAATGTTTATTAATGACTGAGTTTTTATAAGTTATATTGATTTTTAATAAATTTAAAAGATTATATTTCTACCGCAAGGCTTTCGGGAGGCCAATTTCCTAATTATTTGGCATTATTCCAATTCTAATAAGTTATTCCATGATAAGTTCCTCATTATTATTTATAACATTCATTTATATATAAACAAATTTTATTTACCAAAATGATCATTCCTTTCAATAAATGTAAAAATTATATTTGTGCCACATGGCTCCCCACCGACCAATTTCCTAGGAATTTTAGATTTTTTCAATTGTAATAAGTTCCTCATTATTATTTATAACATTCGCTTATAATTCATTTTTCTTCTTAAGTTAAAGTTGACCCATAACATTTTTATACATGGTTAATCAAGTAAATGTGTGGATTAGTAAGACATTCTTCTTGTTGCAATAAATTTTTTAATTATATTTATGAAGTTATATAAACCATATTAATATTTCTACTAGTTGATATCTTACTGATAATAACAACTCTTACAATTTAAAGTTAAGCTTAAAAAAAAGTTATAGTAGTCATAATTATAACAATGATATATTTAAAACATTTAGCCATAATGCAAGTATTTAAAGTAAAATTTTAAAGATAAAAACCGCCAATTAAATGTGATTTATTATTATTTTTTATTTATTGTTTTTGTAGAAATATCATTAGGGATTGATAATATCTTTACCAATTTGAAAATTTTGTTGTTTTTCCGTGATTATATCCATGAATACCTTTACCCTTCACCATTATTTCCTATTCATTAATATTCATGTTTTTTCTCCCAAAAAAAAATTAATAATATTAAGGCAAGAAAGTTACATTGTACAAATGCTAAAGAGCAGTTGATCATGTAAAGCAATGGTTAAAGCCCAAAATTAAAAAACAAACTAAAAAAATTATGTCTAAATATAATACTTAGCCTGTCTTTTTCTATTTTTATTTTTCTCAACTTTTTACCCAACCTCTTCTAAACTAAACTAGAAACAGTTACAATTGCTATATCATTTATATCCACTCCAAAAAGATTTTTTTTTAAAATTTGAACCATTATACCCTTATTTTCCCCACTATTCTCTTATATGCAGTGTTGTTCTAAAACCTTCACATTTATATGATTCTTCATTATTTCCCGGTCCCCTTCTTCTCAAAGTTGCAAATCTCGAACTTGGCAACCATTTGGCTTTTTTTCGCCTACTTCTTTTTCTTATTTAGAGATTTATTTGCGTGTGGGCCGTTATCTTGTAAATTACCAGTTTGTTAAAAAAGTTGACACTTATTATGAATCTAGAGTTCTCCAAATCTAGTGATTGAGTCTAGTGAAAGTTATTATGAATCAAGTGGAAACGATGAAGTAAGCCTTTTGAAAAGGTCTATCTCTACATATTCATATTCTGTAAAAGTTAAAATTTCCTTTACTATATTATTCTCGATTAGTCATTATCTATTTACTTAATGTATTTCTAATTTTTTATGATAAGTGGTGGCTCCAAAAAAAGAAAACGAAAACGAAATCTCACCTGAAATCACCAATGTATTGGAAACAAAAACTAACCATAGAATTATGAAAACACCTGCTCTCTCTCTAAAACCATGGTCCCTCTTTTACAGCATAATCTAGATCTTCAAATTATACAATAAAAAATTATCCCTAAACATTGATTATAACAATTAAGGGTCCAAATTGTGAGAAGCCATTGATGTAAATCTAATCCTTAGATTTAGGAAAAACCCATTGAACCTACCTACAATAGCTGGAGATTGGAGTACATCACACAAATCATTTACCTCTGGAATGTTGACTTCCATATTCCATCTGATCTCCTATATAAGGACGGAAGGTATTCACGCTTTGAGCAGCTGAAGCATGAACCTTCCCTGCAGCCTCGGAAGAACCGAGCATTTTCCTTGATCAACTTCAGCGTGAGGCTCATCCTTGCTTTTCAATGCATCCCTATATGAGGCAGAACCCTTGGTATTACTAATTCATGAAGAACCTCATCTCAAATGTATGATAATGGAGGGGTAATTGTTTATTCCATAATCTTTCATTTACCCTCACAAATCAAGTTCTGTAAATTCATTCGAACACATACTGTATTTTGTATATTCATCTTTAGTTCCTATGTGGAATTCACTACCCGAACCCTAAAGAAAACATATTTTCCACTTATATTTTTGAAAAACATCTAGAAGGATTTCTCTGCCTCTAGATCTATTTTTGAAAAAAGTGGATCTGTAATAAGTTGGAACTTAGGAGATGTGATCTCGTTAAGACTTTGAGAAGACCTCCTTCAAGAAACACATTATTGTCATCTCAAAATTCGGGATATGGAAAGAAAAAAAGTGGATCTCGGAGCCTCCATTCCAACAAAAGCGGCCTTGATCGACCACCGGGAGGATCGTTTCCCATACATAACCTGATCTAGAAAAAAATCCCAAATACAACTGACAAGATGTGATTCATATGTGATTCATGGGACCAATAACCAAGATATTCGTGAGATTAAAAGCATGGCCTGGTTGTAAAAAACGATAAAACCACCATTGTTGATCAACAAGAAATATAGATTTGTTGAGTATCATGAAATACTCCACCGGGAAAAACCCTATCCATCCCTCTATCCAGTATAAAATTTCCCATGGCTAGAAAAGGTAGATCAAGACCACGGTGTCACATCGTTCCAGATCTCTGGACTCCATCCTTCTACACTAAGCCTATCTATTTCACTTGCAAGCCAACATCGAATACTCTGTTGCCCACAATTTGTCTTGATAGATCTTCCATCGACTCTCTCATAGATGGTGTGACCGTGCGTGGCAAACATCCGTAGACACTAAAATCCCTAGCTTCATACACGTACACCATTCTTCCTCTATATTCTTTTATCTTATGCAAATATGTGAGTAATTTTCCATTAATACCCACTCTGTTTTATCATCGAGGTTGTATTTTTATCTATATTCATTAAAGAAGTTCATCTTCAACATCACAACCACCTTCACAATTGTTCACCTTCCATTGTTTCAATGCGCTAACATGATGACAGGCTTATCTTCCGTATCCCATGGCGATTCCACTTCCATGTGCACATTCATCTCTTCATCCTCTATTGGTTTCTTTTTATTTATAAGTACCTTTTCAAGGAGCATGCATAGATAATCCAATTATCATTAAAGGGGTATGTCAAAGCCAATGTGGTGCCTTTTCTTTAGATTTATGAATTTAATAAAAAACACACTCTCATTCTTTAGTGTTAATTGCATTTAACTCTTTATTACTTTCATCTTCTTTGATTTCTATCTTTTTTTTCTTAAGATATTCTTACTATTATTACTACATATTCTCCTGCAGCAATACATCAATGCACTCATCACATAAAAGTTGATATTTCCATACATAACTTGCTTTTATTGCAATTCATATTTTACTACTGATATTATATTTGTTTCTCTTGTTTCATCACTATTTCATCTTCATTCGTAATCATTATCAAATTCACATGTCTTTATCAAATTATTTCTTATTAATTTAACCAATTTCTCCTCAAATCATTATAGGTGGATTTCCATGCAATTTACATACTAATTTGAATAATCTCTCCTCGAATCATTATAGATGGATTTCTATGAAATCTACATAGAAACCTACTCTGTAGCCATCTTCAAATTACACAACTTGTATTTTTCTATGCTTCTAATGTTAAATATCTCATTGACTAGAAAAAATTATGAAATTTCCCTATATCTTCAACAACACAACTTGTTAGAGATGTAACTTCTATAGCCTTCCCCTTCAGTGAGAATATTTACATTAACATATAACACATTCTCTTGTAAATTTCTTTAACTTAACTAGAAGATTTAATTCATGGTCTTTTTTAAATATATGTTTTTCCTTAGTGGAGTCTCTTTAGGAGAATCTTCTTCATCGTGTTGTGTTCTTCTCTTCTTCTTCAACTACCATTTATATTTTACAATGGCATTTCTCACATCCCATAGTGGTAGCTAGCTTTGGTACCACTTGATGCAATGAGAAATTATCCCCATACAAGTTAAAGTCACAACAAAAGAAAATTAGATATAATTAAAATAGTAGTATATCCACAACATTCATCCATACACAAGATTTAACATGGAAACATGAAGGTAAAAACCCCTCCCTTTCTCTTTCATTAATTATTTCTACAAAAATATAACGATGGCTTAATTACCACTTCATAAATTTACAAATTTATTTAGGCTTCCAAGCTCACTAACATGAAAACCTCAATCATTCACCATTATCCCCATCTCTTCAAGCATTGCTTCTCATCTTCATGCATGTTTATTTGCATCTAACTTCATCAAAAAAATTCATCTACAAATTTCAAAAAAAAAACCTTATAATTTTTCTCCTTTTGATATATCTATTCAATAATTAACTAATATATTGAACTTCTTTCTACAATGGTAATTCAATTACCATGCTACCATTTATGTATTCACTTTCCCTAATTCTTTTCAATAAACTACATAACTCAAAGCAAATATTTATTTCAACTTACCAACACAATGTAATAAAGAAATACACCATTCTTATGAACAATATAATATATATAACACCAATTATTAAAAAAAAAAAAAAATATTCAAATCCAATATAACACCATAACATTATCAATACAACATTACTCTATCATTATAGAACACTATCATTATAAAACAATTAGAATGAATTACCATAAATAATTAATTACATCCTATTTTAAACTTTGTAAACAATCATTATTATATTACATGATCTTATGACTTACATATATCCCTAGAAAATATTCTTATTGGTGACCAATGCCATAGAATAAGTAAGAGTTTATTGTTTGCAATAGTTCTACTAGCTAATGGCAGAAGTATAATAAACTAGAAATAAATTCTGGCATAATGATATGGGTATTGAGACTGAGTTAAGGTCTACATAAAATGTTTCACTTTCCATTTTATTTTTTAATCTCCTTCATCATTTTTTCATTAATTTATGAAAAGGTTATTAAAAAATCAAAAATTAAACCTTTAGGGTTACCAATTTTCACATTGAGAATCTATTAGACACCAGATTTCAACCCATAAAAACAACAACGTGGCTAAGATTGTGACAAATATTAAATCAGGTCTCGCCTCCAAATTTGTTAGGTGTCCCCTGCACATTTTTTAGGCGTCTCCTAAATTTTCCAAGTGTCTCCTAGATTTGTTTGAGTTACGGACCCTCAATGGGCACATTAGTCTAACATTGTCCTAGTCATGGACAAGTAAAACGACAAGAAGCCAAATGGATAGTTGAATCCTAGGCCAGTTGATTGCGATCGTATCTATATTCCAGCATGCATCGATTAAAAGAATTATTGTTGGTTTTAGAACTAACTAAAATATATTCATTTTTTGGCTTTTAGAATTCATTAGTTTTTTTTTTTATTGTAAATACAAGACAATCTACCATGCCTAATCTGAGTTAGTCCCATACGATATGTTAGGAGAGGAAAAGAAACAAGTATGGTGTTGTTTAGATCAGCTCAATCATTATTTCTCTTAGTAATGAATTACATTTAGAATCATTATTTCTTTTAATACTGAATTACGTTTAGATGGTTTCAAAATTTTCAATTTGATTTTCTAGAAAAGTTTTCTCGAAGACAATAGCTATAGATCATATAAATATGCATTCTCAACTAATAAACATGATATTGATGAATAAAATCATCAACTAAATTTTTAATTATAGAATATTACTTATTTTTTAAAATAAAATATAACCTTTTAATTATAGAATATTATTTATTTTTTAAAAATAAAAATCTAAATGAATAAAATCATCAATTAAACTTTTAATTATGTAATATAACTCATTTTTATAAATAAAAATCTAAATATATTTCGAGAGGTTTTAACTAACCTCTAAATGTAATCTTTGTCATTGACTACCAAAATTTTAATTATAAAATATTACATTCATTTATGAAAATAAAAATAAAAATATGTTTCTAACTAATCTAGATGTTTGAGAGGTCTTAATTAGTGTTATTAACTTTTCAATGTAATATTTGGCATTGAATTATTTTTTCATTTGGTTATTTCTTTTTCTTTTTTTATGTCTTTTAATTAATTTTTTCAAATTAGATCTTATTTTTTCCTTTGTTCATTTTTTGGGTTATTATTGTAGTGTAAGTGTTGGTATGTTTTTGTTTATTATTATTCGATACTTACTTTATTTTCTGCCATTTTTTTATAATGCTTTGATCTGTGTATTGAAATTGAAGTATTCATTTTATTTATTTGCAATTTCATTATATGTTGCAAAGGAAAGGTTGTAAGGTAGTAGCCTATGAAAGAGTAGCAAATCAAAGTTAATAATATTTCCATTCTTTTAATGCAAATTTTTCTCTTGATGAAACAAATACATAAGAATTTCTCTAATTGTTATTTAAATTGGAATTGTGATGTCTAAAATACAATAGGAGTTATGTTTGTTTTCAAGAAAAACCACAACCATGGATAATATAACAAAAACATTATAACTATTAAAAAAAGAAATGTTGAATTGATGTATATTTATCATTTCTAACTAAATGATCAGCTGAAGGGGACTAATTTGCATAAAATATTGCACTCGCTACCATATTCCAATAATAATGATTTATAGATGCAAATATTACTTGAACAAATTGTATTTGGAATGATAAATTTCAATGGGTGGAAGAAATTGTATATCCAAATGTATATTTCCATTTATTTTATGTAAATTACATCTTCACTAGGACTCACCACCATCCTCATGTGATTTAAAAATATGTGCTTTCAGTTGAATTGAATCAATCCAAATTATAGAAAGGGCTCTAGATTTATGAGGCTAAAACAAAATGAGGTTGTCCTCTTATATCGATTATATTATGTGTTTGGTATGAACTCAATCTTTGCATTAGTATGTATTGTCTCCTTCACAAATTGCAATACATTAAAGAAACAATTGGTATTCAAAAATTTGTATTCACAACAAGGCACCATATGATTCAAACTTCCATAAATGAGAATTGTAAATTTTTCCCTGACCAAAACAATGTTTCCAATTCAACACCATTTCTAGAGCTGGCCTTTATTTCTAATCCATTCAATTCCACTGTGCAATGCCATCCCTCACTATTTATCAATTATGATTCCTCTTTGTGTGTAACACGACTATATTGGTTTTTATATTATAATTCTGGACTTAATATAACAAATAATATTTAGGTGTTTCCAACATCCGTAGTTGTTCAATGCAATCAATCAAAAAATGAAATAGTTTCACATAAACAACCTCTACAAAATTGACCATCGATGCATGGAGTAACTTCATATCAAACCCACACTCTAGAATTTACAAATGAATTCAATTTAGTTCTTCTTACAACACATACATTCCCAGTCTATTCATCTTCATGCTATAAAATAATTTACAAAATAAGTCTAATCTCAACCAGCTCATGTAACAGAAACATAAATAATTCTTTATTGCTACACAATTTTGCAATAGAAAGTCCTAAATCCAATTGGCATTAAAATTTCACTTGAGAAATATGCATTGAATCAAAAATAAAATAGAATGACATGCTTTGAATAATTTGTTTGTATCATTAATCTAAACTATAAGTAAGACAATACATCTTTCTTGTGATCTGCAGTCTCCACAACTAAAACTTATTCAAAATGATTGGTTTTTTCTTCCATATAATGTTTTAAGACTAGCATCACTTGTGAATCTACTTAGAAATAGTCTATGTTGAATGAAATAGTTTTTAAAGATTAATATCAGTGAAATTAGGTATAATACTACATATCCTAGTCATAATTATTCTTATTTTATCATATATTAGACCCCACCTTGAGACTCGAATACTAAATCAAGATCAATCATGAATTATTGTTCATAAATATACCGATGTAGTATGTTAAGGTAAAGATGTAGGAAACTAGGTCCTTCCCACCCTTACAACACTCACAATAGTTATTAAGGTAAAAGAAAATTTATAAAAAAATTGTTACTGTGAGGAATACTTACTCATAAGTAAATGAATAAATAAAAAAATTGAATTATATAGATTAGACAATTTGTATCTTTTTTATGTTTACATTCTACAATTATATTGCCGTAAGAAGTAAAGAGAGAATTATTTAATTGAAAAGGTAAGTTAAGAGTTCTACAAACTCAAGGAATTTGCGCAATTCCAATACTATCCGTACCCGTGCATGTATACATTTAAGTCTCGAACAACTGTGAGTATATAAATCCATGACCAATGCTTGTTGGAGTCATGTGTTGATATACAACAAACAAACAATGAGCCATATATACAATAAACCAACTGAAGAATTTTGAAGGATGAATAGGTGACCAAGAAGAGCATAAACTCCATCCACTGTGTCGTGAAATCACTGGTATATGTAGAACTAAAACTCAATCTAGAAATGCTTGATACAACCAAAGGTCGATCCAAAGTGAAAAATTATAACATGAAAGGGTCAAAGTAATCCATGAGAAAAAGAGTTTATAAAGTGTAGTATGTACATCCCTATTTAGACATTAACTTTAGCCACTTCATATAAAACAAAATCTTAATTGATTCAATTAAAATGGTTACCAACTATAGCATTAAAATGTGCACACATTCTAATGCCCAACCGTAAATCAAATAAATAACAATAAAGGTAATTGTGCCATTAAATTTCAATTTTTAGGGTATTGTGTCAATGAGTGTTACAAGTGGTATGAGACCATGGAGTTGCAGCAGTTCTCACAGCCTACATATCACAAAAGAATTGATCAGGTGCAACAACAATTTCTCTATGTTGGTTGATCAAGGTTATAGCGAAATAAGTCATTTTCAAATGTTTTAGACTATCAAACATCTATAATGTTGTTAAATAGCAGAATTTAAGTTTCGTTTAATGATGTCGGTGATATATTTCATTGTGATGGAGTGGATAAATCTTGATATTTTGATTCAAAAATAAATTGTGATACGGAAAACAGTGACCCAAGGCATGATACCAACCAATATACCGAGTTCCAAATTCAAAGTTTGAACAAAAATAATACAAACAAGGAAATGGAACTCACAGTTCTTCCATCCAATGTATATGTGGCTTTCATGATGACATCTAAAACTGAATGATCTAAATAATTCACAAACCCAAAACCATGAGGGTGTTTGGCTCCACTATATTTCATTATCACCGAATATATAACCTCTCCACATTTTTTTTGTAAACGGAACAATAACGGAAACATTTACATCCCAAACAAGTTCCTTGACATGGGAAGAGAAATATTACTAGAATTGAAAATTGTTGAACAGTGAATCCTTCCATGCAATGTTGGGGTTGTAGTTCTTGAGGTAAGTTCCTACCTCCTTATTAAAACGGATTTTTTTTGTCTACACCCTTAGAAAACATATATTTTTGTCTATGTATTCACTAATCTGCACACTGCATTTTGTTTTCACCCTAAATATTCATTTACCATATACCCTCTTATTCTTCCCTTTGTAGCTCCACTGACAATGACTAATACTACAGTTTTATATTTTTTCAATTCTCATTTTTTCCACTGCTCGACTGCCTTCTTTTTTCACCCTAAAAATTCATTTACTGAATTCCTTTATTTCTCCACTAGCAATAACTGCGACTATGATTTTAGGTTTTTGCACTTCTCATATTTTACTTCAGGTATTTCTAGAAGGAATCCTATGTAAAAAAAAAAGGAATGCCAATATCTATTAAGGATGGGATGTGGTTTTTGTTTTAAAAAAATGTTATTGGGAATTCATTAAAACGAGGTCTACGTGTAGGAAATTTGTAGACATATTTTTTTCACTTTAGGTTGTTCAAAGTCCCTCCATTGATGGCAAAGACTCTATAGAAGGCCCTCGTTACTAATATTCAATCTAACCATCCCCATGTTCAAAATATTTATCCTACAATTCCCTTCATATACAAAATCGTTTATACTGGGCTCTATTAACACATTTAGAGGTCTTAGTTTGAGATTTCATTTTATTTGTCCATTTAAATACTCTATTAACACATTTAGAGGTTTAAGCTCGAGATGACTTATTATCTTTCTGTTTAAATACTCCATCGCTCTAGATATATGTAACATGATATTAATATCAACATGGAATGGAATATGCACAAATTTCCACATCTTATAATCACCTATCACATTTTTCGATAATATATTTGTTTATATGTTGAATAGAATTAGAGAGGGAAGCTCTGACCCCATTTAAGAGACTCAAACCAAAACTAACTGCTACAAAATGGTTGCACACAAAGATTGACTTGAAAACAACGTAATGGTAAGGAATTCGATTGACAGTTATGCTATTGGATCCAGTTGGATGACAATTATGCTGTGGGATCCAAAGAATAGATAAACTTTCAATATTCTAACACTTGATCCGATCGAGACATGTGTAAGGACGCCTTACTGCATAATATAAATAATAATATTGAACATTATTATTTGAGGAGAAAATTACATTATAGAATAATTTATAATTAATATGTATATGCTATATTCATGAAATAAGTTAATTTATTTATTGTGGATAGATTTTATTTTATATCAAAATATAGAATTAAATTTAAAAGACACATAAATATTATATCATTCAAAACTTATACATGACCAATTGTTACGTTGATATAATTATTTTAGTTTTCCAAATGTTAATGAAAATTAAAATTGACCAAAACATTGAATTATTAAATTATTTGAATTTTATAGCTATATATAACAAAATTAAATTACTTCTTAAGATATAGTCCATTTTAAATGTTTGGTTATAAATTGATGTTTACTTTGGTCACATTCATAGCAACAACTTTTAATATATTATAGCTATTGTAAGATATTAAAGAAAATTATGCTTTAAGGGACACTAAGGTGTCAAAGTTAAGGATACTTAGTTGCTATTTCATGTTACTTTCATTTAATTTACGTAATTATCTTATAATTATGCTTGCCAATAACTATTTTATTTAAATATCACTCTCCTCAAACCTTATTCAAACGATACCTATCTACTTCCAAACTATATCATAAACAATTATATTTTTCAAACCCTATGAATATAATTTTAACATGATTAAGATTGAATGTAATTTTTAATGATTATCTCATTGAGTGTATACAATGATGAAACGGAAAGAAACCTTTATTTATTGTTCTTAAAGTGTAATAGAATAATACAAAACCCAAAAATATATCCCATATAGACATGATAATATTCAAGCTAAATCCAAATGGTCTATAAGAACAATGATAATTTATATTATTAAAAGGTGACAGAATGAAATATTCTATATTGTAAAAAATAAAATAAGATCCTATCTCGAGATAATCATCAAAGCTAAATCTAGATGGCCTTTGAAACAAAGGAAATTAGGATAGTAAAATGGAATATTTATAAGGCCTTTGTAAAAAAATAGAAGTGTATTATTAATTTTTTACAATAATATTTTGGAATCCAAAAGATTCGCATCACAACATTAGGAATTTAAACACTATTATTAGTATTATAATTCATTTTAGTAGTGGAAATGTTAGATTTATGATTTTGGTGCTCTTAAAAACTAGCATATTTTTTCTTGCAATATTGAAAACCAATATACCATTTGTTATAGTTAGATATATTTTGTATAAGCTCAATTCTTAGAATGAAAGTCACATGTACTTAGTGTGTTACCTTATTTATTAATTCATTCTCCACTATATTCTTTTTTTTTTCATGGTTCATTTTTAATTTTTGAAATAAAACAAATGCAATCAAATACAATAAATTTCAAAATTTAAATATCTCATAATAAATTATATCATGGTGAGGAAATACATATTAATTTACACATAATAATCGTTAAGTTTTTTTTTTTTATATCGGAAAAAGAGACATGTGAGCTAAAAAATTAACTCTAAAAAAAAAAAAATCAACCCTTCATAACTCAAATTGTAACCCTAAATTACAACGAGTTAACATTAATCTAAAAATTAAAAACTATATTGACATTCATCAAATTTGAAGAATAATCTCACCCAAGTAATCTCTACAAATCACCAATTCCACTAAATAATGAAAGCAAAAAAATTAATTAATTAACCTGTACAAATTACCACTTCCAAGAAAAATAATTAATTAACACGTACCTTCAAAAATTTATGTCACATTTTGAGTGAGAATAAAACTTTGTAACCAAACCTCCCACTTTTCGTGCATATCGGGACATGGTGTCCATAGCCAAAATAGTTGTGCACAAGATATCCCCCACCTCTCGAATGGCACCTAGATTGTCTTCAGAGTTTGAGTATGTCCATAGCCAAAATAGTTATGCATAAGATATCCCACTCCCCTCGAATGACGCCCAAGTGGTGTTCAGAGTTTGAACATGAATGTATTAACTGTTAACCAATAGAGGTGAAAATGTTTTTTCCAAACATATTCTCACTCCATTCAATCCCTATACAGATTCTCACATGGAACTTTCTATTCTGCAACTCTTTTCCTTTTTTTCTGCACATTGTTTGTATGAGAACATCCATGAGATTATTTTGGTTTCTTGATTTTAGTTTTAGCTGACCCTGAAACAACATTAATGGATTATTTTGAAGAGGATTTTACACTAAGAAAGGCTTATCAAGAATCAGTGAGTGGAGGTGAGAGTACCTTATGTGCGATTGAGCTCATGTCCACTTGAAATCTCACCTATCTTATGTGTGATTGATCTCATGTCCACTCGAAAACACACCTATGCTTTTAACTCTCTGCCACATTCCCAGAGATTTTATGGTTAGATTCAAAATGAATGGGGAGTGTGTTGCTCCTTCTCATACTACTTCTTTCATTTTGAGCAGGGACATGGTTGATAAGCCACTGTCAGAAATTACTTATGTCAATATATATAATGTTCACATAACAAGGGCCATGTTTTTTTGACAATGTTCACATAACAAGAGCCATTATTTTTGAGGTTTTCTTACCTTAACACAAGTTTCTTTTGAATGAATAAAATTTGTCAAGGATTAAAAATGAGAGATAGAAAAGCATGGGCTGGAGTCATTTAAACCGAGATGAAAATATATCACTACTTGAAATTAAATGTGAAAAAATATTACATTTTTAGTAATATTTATTTTAAATTATAATAATTTTGAAATATTTTTTTGTTTTTCATTTAATTTTATGTATTTTACTCAGATGCTATATAAGAAATAACAATATATTTGATTAATATGTAAAAATTAAAGGAAAAAATTATTTTAAATAAAAATTATTCTAACTGTAGATAAATTTAAATTTAAAAGAATGTATTTTAACTTTCAACTAAAATGAGATATTCAAAAAAAATAAAAGAGAAATGGTAACTCACATAGCAGTTTCTAGATCAGATACGAATTACTTACACATAAACACTAGATATCAAATTATGACACAATATACATGTATCTTTTGATATCAAACACTCTATAAACATAGGTTTTCTTAAGGCCAAGCCCCCATATAATATCCTCTTCTTCATATATGCTTGGTATTTAAACAATTTCAATAATATACCTATTGCAACATTAATAATATGAAGTGATAAAGTAACCATCTATCACATTTATTAACATGCTCAAAAACAATATATTGACTAAAATAAAATAAATATATATATTTTATGGATAATATATATTGTAAATGTAGAAATACTAACAAATGTATTCTAATAACCAATCTTCTATCTTGAAATAATAATTTCAAGTCTATTTGTTCATGTGAATAAGGAAGATCATCTAGTATAAATTTCTTTCGGAATCTCTACTATTTTATATCCATTAAGAATTGAAGAAAACATTATATTTTACTTGAGATTATATATATAGTAGTAAAGCCTATCATAACCCAGATGTTAAATCAATACTGTGAAAACCACTTTTCACAATCTATAAGGGAATTGAATCATCATTATTCAACGAAAATCACACCTTGTGTAGTTACACATTAGGGCGGCTAAATGGATTTTCCAAATGACTTTTGCTAATATAATTTCTTCACATGCAAGAGGACATTCTCCATACATATATTATTTCCTTGTACAACCTAGTATATGAGAGAGATGTTGTCATGTAAAATTACATTAAAGGAATTTAAAAAAATATATGTCAGCTTATTAATGAACAATAAAAATAATATTGTCTTTCACAACCATATTGATAAATGTATAATGTAAAATCAAGTTATAGATGAATTTACAAAAAATTCACATAAAATATCAAACTTTTAATTTGATATTAAATCCAACAAAGCTATTTTCAATTTTATATTAAAAAAATTAAAAATAACATAACATGTTATATCACAATTTATAAATCATTAGGTTTTTAAAGAAATGTTTCTAAACTCTATATATGAAAAGAAATAGTTCAAAAAATGAAAAGAAAGCAACCAACATTATAAGCCAAAACACAAATTATACTACAATCATAATTTAAACCACCTAAATATTAATTTAGTATTATCATCATTCTCAAAGTAAAAAAAATATAGACAAATAAATAAGAATGTCTATATTACCTCCATATATATATATAGACTTAAGCGTTTTAACCAAAAACATTTTTATTATCAAATCCTAAAACTAAATTCCAAATAAATATAAGATTTGTTTAGAGAGGAAAAAAAAAAAATACATATTTGTTCTTCAAACATTATATAATCTATAAATATGAAAAGTATTTCGTGTAGAATATTTCTATGGACATATTTATATCCCAACAAGTACAATATGTCTCATCTATATATTAACTGCTGCAAAGTTGAATATCTATGTTATTATTTTTATGGTTCCTCGTCAATTCCTAATAACTGGGACATTAAAATTAGCCATATCTAATTGCTTTAGAGATTTCCTATAATATTCAATATTTTTAAATACTAAGTAGCAAGATAATAATTCACCTTCATGCCCCTCTCTTTTGCTCCTTCGTTTTATTATCATCCTTGAGAGGCCAAAGTGAGCTTAAAAAATACATATAAAGCCAGAAGCTACTGAACATGACATGACAACGGCATTTGACACTAAATCTTAGATTGCAAGAATCCGAATATAATTAAATCCCCATTAGTGGTTGTAAAGGAAATGCATCAAAAGATTGGATATAGCTAATATTAATACTTCTATTATCGCGCATTCGAGAACCAAAACGAGAAGTCGAGCCACTCTTATGAGAGAGTCGAAACTGCGCTGATGAGATGAATGCTTTTTATTTCCGTTGTTTTTATCATTATGTAGTGAGATTTTAGGTTGGGAATAAAGATTTTTTGAGGTTAGTGAGTTATTTAGGTACGTAGCTTAAATGAAGGAGGTTATAGATGAATGACCTAAAACATTTCAGTTGTCTACATTTGATCTAATGGTGCACAAAAGTACACAGTAGAAATTAGGGGAATTGTTTTTAAAGAGAAACCCCTTATAAAATAATTATTTATATTATTTAATTTAAAAATATATAATATTTTTTTTTATTATCTTTGTTTTAAGTTCATTTGGCATCGAGTATGTAGTATTGATAATGAGTGGAATTTATGAGATATGATTTATGCGATTCTAGTTTAGTAATAAAATTATGGTAATTTTGATGTTCAAAAAATTATAGCTTCATTCATGGTATAGTTCTTGATTTTATTACATCTTTAGTTCCTATATTTATGTTATTGAATCTATGAAATTGTTATGATATTGATTTTTTTTTAATTAAGATTATCCTTGACTATTAACATTGATAATCTATAAGAAGATTTAATATAGAAAGTGGGATGGCATGAAGCATTTTCAAACATACATTAAAAAGCACAATATTACATAGATTTGTTTATGACTAAACATGACTTGAAATAGATGCCAAAAAGAAAATTTAAAGGGTGGGTTAAGCTAAAACATTCATATAAATAATTCTATAAATTATCTAAATAACATAACCTAGAAATAATAAATGAGAGAAGGAAAATTCTCAAGTTGAGTAAATAAATAAGTGATCGTGCCATCCACTAGAGGAGGTTGGCCATGCTTATCCAATGGAGTCTTCGATACATTAGTAATGGATTAGCATCGATATGCCAGATAGGTTCCCAAAAGTCCCTAGGAGGCTTTAGTGGTAGTTTAAGATCCTCAAAGATGGAAAAGTATATAGTTGAAAAGTGTTTATTATTTTGTGATGGCACTAGAGAAAAATTCTCTTGCATTCACAACATTTTTGTAATTTCTGAATATATCAATGGTGGGGGATATTGTCTCCTCTGCATGAACCAACAAATTTAGGCATAGAAGGGTTAGTGCAAAAGAAACCATAACTAGTGATGTAAAATTAACACAAAAAAGCATAAAATAAAGGTTATTGATTTACATTGGAAGGATTTTATTGGGAAAACTAGCTACATTGATAATGGAATTAATACCTTTTCCAATTCATAATATATATTCATTGATTCGTTTCCCAATACAAAACATATATTCATTGATCATGTGGCTCATCCATAAAGACATATCATTAATCCCTAACTCCCTTAACAGATTTTCCTAATCGATAACTATTCTAGACAATAGTAACCACTTGAGGAACTATATAATATAATATGCCAAGCATTTAAATAGGATTCATCATATCAATAACATGAGTGAATACCATGAGCGCATAATACCATGGGTCTTTATACTTCCAATCATTGTTGGGTAGGTGCTATATTATTTGCACGAGTATCCCCACATGTGATTCATTGCACTAGGCATAGTAGGGGGTTCACAAGGGGATGTGAGCATGAAAATAAATTGAATGGTATTTTCATTCATTTTTAGTGGTTTTCAAGACATGGTTTTTCGTTCATAATTTTTTTGGCACATCATGATTCAACCCATGGTTAACAAAATACAGTTCTATTCTAATCCAATGTGAATATATTAGAAGTTTAATCATGGCATGTGATATACATATTGGATTGTAACATTGTAAATAAATATATACTAAAAATAAATCTATTTTTCCTAATGGAATTATAGTTAACAAACTATGGCTCTATTCTAATCCAATGTTAATATATCCGAAGTGTAAGGATGCCATGGGATATACATATTGTATTGTAACATTGTAAAGAAACATAGTAGGATATTTGTATAATAAATTATTGTGGTGAAAGGAAATAATTAGAAATTCAAATATCGAGATCAAGGAATTCAACTAACATAGTTTTGATTTGCGCAAGTTAAAAATGGAAGATCTATTAGTCGACAATGGTTCGAAGATTGGTATGGATCCAATTATTTCACTCATTATAATGCTGATATTATGTACCATGTTGGATCCAATAAAACATAAAAGAATACAATTTTCTCCCTTAAATTTAGTATTACTAAATGATTTAGGAGAAGCTACAAAAAGGAATTATGGAACACGTTGGGGGGTTTCTATCAATCTAAGACCCTCCTGAACAAATTGTTCCCACATAAGAAGCTACATAGCTTGAGGATGAATGATGGAAACATGGTGATAGAGCACTTGAACACATTAAATATTTTGGAAATTTTTATACTATATGTTGATATTAAGATTTCAAAACGAAGACAATTGTATCAATTTCTTGCATACTTTGTTATACTTAGGGGATACTCTGGTTGTTTCCATAGGCAGTAGTGAAACTAATTTATATTTTAATGAAATAATATCATCCTTATTACTAGAGGGGATGATATAAAATATCATGGAAAGTCCAAATGTAGATTCCTTATTTTTAAGAGTATGCCCCCGTAATAGAAATAAAAATAGGTTATGAAGTAGAAAATCTAAATCTATATGAAAATTTATAAAGGTATGGTGGAGATGTGGAAAATAAAGTAATTATAAGAAATATTATAGATCCAAAAGTGTTGATAAAGGAAATGGATATGATGATGCTACTTCCACAAAGGAAAGCACCTACTCAAATGAAGGAGGGAATGTGTATTTTTCCTCTTCAAGCATAAATCTATATCATGAGGCATGGTTGATTAGATTAGGTGCATATTTTCATATGACTGCTCAAAGGGAGTGGTTTTGTGAGTATGAAAGGTAAGATGGTGATTATGTTTTCCTATGAAATGAAACGATAACAAGAATTGTAGACCGAGTAGAATTCAAGTTGAGTTTCATGGAAAAAAGGATTAGATCACTCCCTAATGCTTTGCACATCTAAGGATTGGCCATAGTTTGATTTTTATAAGCAAGATGAGTGATGGAGGTGAAAAAATATTCTTTAAAAAGGATATATGTAGGATGCTATGAGGAACAATGGTATTGTATGAGGGGATTTTGGATTGTAAATCTATATAAGATACTAGGAATCACTATTAGTGACTAGTGCAACAATTTCATTGTTCCTAAGAGTGGGTTTGAAGAATGAAAAAACCATATCATCGCTAAAGAGAAGATAATATTGTGGCTTTAAATGTTGTGACATATTAGAGAAAATGTTATTTTGGCACTACATGATAAATATATGGCTTTAAGGTTTGTCTAATTTCTCTTTGGATTTTCATTTCTGTGAACATTTCTTATATGGAAAGAATAATGAGGTAAGACTCTCCTCTAGTGATTCGATGATAGAGGGAGTATTACATTTTGTGCACAATGATGTTTTTGGACCTATTTTGATTTCTTCATTGCGTAAATATTTATACCACATAACATTTATAAATGACACCTCAAGGAATACATGGATTTATTTTCTTAGGGAGAAATTTGAATTCTTTGAAAAACTTAAAGATTTCAAAATAACTTGTGGAAAATCATATAGAGAAGAAAATTAAGGGGATGAAGCGGGATAATGGTGGAGTATTTTATAAGAATTAATTCAAGAATTATGTAAGAACTATCATATATCAAGGTATAAGACTAATTTATACACACCTAAAAAAAATGGAGTTGTGGAAAGGATTAATAAGACACTACTTGAAAAATAAGAAGATTGTGCTCAAAGGTGCCAGGTTAGGGAAATAATTATTGGTAAAGGTAGTGGATACTATGTGTTACCTGGTAAATAAATTTCCCTCATCAATACTAGATGAAAAGTCTCCAGGTGTGGATTAGTAATAAATTGTCTCTTTAACATCTCAGGGTATTTGGTTATGATGCTTATGTACATTTCTAAAGGAGAGTAGGAGTAAGCTAGGTAATAAAGTTGAAAAGTGTATCTTTATTGGATAAAAATATGATTTGAAATGTTATAATATTTTTAATTTAGTAGATAAGGAGTTAGGTTATAGTCAATATGTTATTTTTAGGGAAATCAAATATGTTCTCAAAAAATAAGGTACTAACAAGGGAGAAAAAAAACTAGGGATAAAGAATCCTAAATTAGAGGATGATGAATCATGCTCTATAGAATAAAAAGAACCAAAATAAGAATAATATCACACTTCAATATTGTCATGACAAGAGTAACTCTGAATGAAATTTTTGTATTTTCATCACTATAGAACATGTGTATATACTAGGAGAGGGATACTATTTGGTTCCATCTCCCAATGCCTCTTTTTATTCTAACTTCCTTTATTTATTTTATTTATGATATTTCCATAAATTTATTAATCCCAAATATTAGGTGTTAAAATTCCCCTCCTTAATCGGAAGGGATGTTGGTGATTCCAACCATCATTTTGAACCTTTAAAAAAATTCCCTTCCAAGCGCTTTGGTGAAGATGTTTGCAATTCTCTCATTTGTGGAATAATGTCATAGATAGATTGTCTTGGCCTCAACATGATGTTGAGTCAAATGATAATTTATATTTATGTACTTGGTTCGATCATGGAACTTCCAGTTATTGGCCAACAATATTGCATAAGTGTTACTAATTAAAGAGGAGTTGAATTCAATTGTTTATCCTATAAAACTTTCAGAATTTTCCTTAGCCACACAATTTACTTTGTTTCTTCAGTTGTTGCCACATATTTTTCCTTATTTCTGGAATCTCTCGGAACTAATTATTTGTGTGACCTTTGGGAGAGAGTTTCTAATATGAGACTCGTAACATAACCTGATGTAGATACTCTGGTTTCTTTATCATGATCATAATCAAAATCAAAGTATCCAATCAAGGTGAAGTCACCCACCTTTTTATACATGACTCCAAAGTCTTGAATTCCCTTTAAGTACTTTAGAACTCTTTTTGCAGTATACCAATGACCGTCAAAATTATTTTTCATAGACCTTGAGAGGATTCCAATGGAAAATGAAATGTTTGGTATGGTAGTAGTGAGGTAGTTGGGACTTCCTATGAGTTGTTCGTACTTTGTTGCATCCTTAAATTCCTTTCATTTAGTAGATGTCATATTTAAATTATGTTACATTAGAGTAGTCAAAGTTTGAACTCAGCGATGTCAAACATGCTCAACATACCTCCAATATAATTCTTCTAAGAGAGGAATATAAATTTCAGATGTTGGGTTACTTCAATACCAAGATAATAGTGAACATAGCCCAAAATTGTTAATTCAAAACCTTTCCTTAGTTCCTTATTTATGGATTCATTATAGTTTTCATTGTTTCCTGTCATCAAAATATCATCTAAATACACCACAAGTGATCCATATCTTGTGGAAAATATCTAAGATAGTTGAAAATTATACGGAAGAATAAATAAAATAAAAACACAAATATATATAGATAGATATAGATAGATATATATATATATTATTAAAATAGTATAAAATAGTTACAGCTACATTATGGAGGATGGATATTTCCTTTATACAAAATTAGGCTTGTTACTTATAGATTTTTTAGTTACAATACCATGGGTAAATTCCATGGGTGGATAAATACCATGGGTGGATGAATCCAATGAGTGGATGCCACTTTCCATTTGGGTCATTAAACATTTTTAGTTACAATACCATGGGTTAATTCCATGGGTGGATAAATACCATAGGTGGATGAATACCCTGTGTGGATGCCACTTTCCATTTGGATCACTCCTCCCACCTTGAGAAGAAATCGTCCCCATTTCATGAATTTCCTTACTGAGTAGCATTTATTGAATATGAATACCCACTAAAGAGAATGGTTTTGTGTGGATGACCGATAACTGTGATGGAAAAAGTTTTGAGGATAAAGATAACATGTAATGCTTGTGACCAAATGTGATATTGGTATTGTGTAGCCTAGAAAATGGAATTTGATGAATAGTGGGTATTTGGATGACGCTAACCAAAATGAATTAAGATACAAGGATATAGATACCTTGTAATCCTTATGAACAAATTTTATTTTGACAGTGTACGACTTAGAAAATTGATTTTGATACCTTGTAACCATAACATGATAGTAATATCTAAAAAATTTCATAAAATGTGATAGAAATATACATAGTAATACAAGGGAAAAAAAAATAAGTAGTTCCTTGTAGAGCATGGAATTCACCCTATTCACAAACTCTTCGGTATGATTATATTAGTGAAGATAGAAAAAATGCAACATATTCATTCTTGTTCGACTCAGTGGTTCTCATGTTAATATGTGGCATAGATGTACTATTCAATAAAAAACATATATAGAATAATATGTAGTGCACTGGTAGGTTGTAGGTCCTCCATTATCTGTCATAGGCTATTAAAAACCACACAGTGATTCCACTCCTCCTTGAATGAAAATAGCAGGATTTTGCCACAAGTATGCACCACCTACCATGTCGGCACTACCCATGCCAAGGTAGAGAGAATTTTCTTGAGTGGTTGGGTTTCTTGAATTTTTTCGAGATACTGCAAATGGCATGATTGAACACTGCACCGTCCCATATGTCCAACTAGTGGAGGTGGACAAGCAACATGATGGCACTACATAGTGACTCCATGTACTAGAAGGTTGGCATCAAAAACTTCCAAGACCATAAGGTGTTGAATAAATGGATTCATTCATTTTCAATTGGGTAGGTGTGCATCGAGCCCATTGAAGAAGTCATGGCCTAAGTTGTCAAGGGGGTAAATGTAGAGCCATTTCTTAGTGATGCTGATGGCTTTAAACTAGATAAGACACTCACTCTCCCCAATGAAGCCATCCATGATAACCATCAAGCCCCTATGTTCCTGCATAAGTTCCTTATGCCTTTCATAAGAACCATCATGTTCATCAAGGTGGTGTTGATACCTCTCATGCACATAAATATGCACATTTACTTATAGGGAAAGGGTGAAATCCTCTCGTTGAGCACAATCCATTGTGCACCAACGAACGAGGGTTACAAGTCATGAAGTCAATACCCCATTTTGAAAATGGTCCCACGAAGACAACAAGATGCATTGGAGCTGGCGGTTTGCGGATTTTATGATTAAATATCTGGCACACACGACAACTTCTGACCATGAGGATACAATCATGAAATATGGTAGGCCAAAAGTAACCGGCATAGAGTATCTTCTGTGCAATAGCATATCCAGACAATTTTCCACCACAAACCCCAACATGAAAATCATTTAAAACCTTTTAGGCCTCCTCATGAGTGAAGCACCTTCTTAAAATTGTATCGACACCACGACAATAAAGTGTATCATCGAAGATTATATAATGTTTGTCTTGGTATCGAATACATTGTTGGTCAAGCAAGAGGTATCAGGAGGAAAATTCTGGATCTGGAGATAAATGATAAAATCCCCATACCAAGGATTAGATGATCTGATTAGAAACAGAGACTCGTAAGGAATAGATGGTTTTGACGTAGTAGTAGTAATATCAGAGGGAAGGTCACAAAGAAGTTCAGCCAAAAATAAAGACTTCTTTGACTTGGATTTGATTAATTTGAAATCAAATTCCTACAAAATGACAATCCATTTTGAATAATTTCCCCCAAGAAATTGACATGATAAGATGTAAGTCATGGGGTTGCAATCCAAAATGAAAATGGTCTTCTAGAATAGGATATAGTGGTGAAATATTTGGACAAATTGAACAACTGCCAAGGTAAGATTTTCTACGTATGAATACTTCACTTCCTTATCATTGAGATTACGACTCAAATAATAGATCGGATGTTCTATCCCATTTTCTAATTTGACCAATACCATAGTAATGGTCATATCAACCGTGGTGATATATGAGAAATAATCACTTTGATAATTGGGGGGGTACATTAATGGCGCCCACACAAGAGTATCCTTGACAACATCAAAAGAAGCTTGTGAAACTTGGTCCCAATGGAACGAAATCCCCTTTTTCAAGAGTCGAGTAAATCCTTTAGCCATTTCAGCATAGTTGGGTATGAACCTCTTTAGGAAGTTAGCCTTTCCTTAAAGTTTATGTATTTGAAGTAAATTTCATAGCACAGGAAAATCAAGAATGGCCTGGACCTTCAATCGGTCGATTCAAATTCCTTTTTTTGAGATAATGAATCCAAGAAAACAACCAGAACCAACACAAAACACACATTTATGTGGATTGAGGTGTATTTTGTACTGTCAGTAGCGTAAAAATATGGCTCTCAAATGCATCGGGTGATCAGTCGGATATCATGAAGGCATGGGTAATCATCTAGATAGGGTTGAACAATGTGCTTGATGTCATTGAAAGCATAATCCATTGCTCTCTGAAAAGTTGCTGCAACATTATTTAAACCAAACAGTAGATTCCTATAAGTGAATGTGCCCCAAGGACATATGAATGATGTCTTGTATTGATCCTTTGGGAGGATATTGATTTGATTGTAACCAGAAAATCAATCCATGAACGAAAATATTTCACATCCAGCACAATCATAAATAATATGGTCGATGAATGGAGTAAGATAGTTTTCTTTTGGAAAATCAAGATTTACATCCCAATAATGGATGTACACTATGATGGTTCCTTTTTTTTTCATGACAGGAACCATGTTGGAAACCCACTCAATTAGTGGAACGGGGTAAATGAAACTAGCACGCAAAAGTTTTTCAACTTCTGTTTTAATGGCAGCAGCCTTCTTCGGATGAACAAGACGTAGGATTTGATGCACTAACTTGACATCAGGGTACATATTAATTGTGTGTTAAACAATACTAGTATCTATGCCTAGAATTTCCTCATAAGACCAAGAAAATAGATCACGGAATTCACGAAAGAGAGAACGATATGTTTCAAGTTCTGATGGATAACAAGATACATCGACATAAATATTTTCTAAAATGCCAGGTTTGGTTGAAATATCGATAGAAATGGTTTCTTCAATATTTGATAAGTTTTTCTTAGAATCAATTGCATTAATAGGTAAGGAATTCGAAAAAAAAATCGAGCGATGGGTGATATATTTCACTAATATTATTTTCTTCATAATAAAGAAAATGGGAATGATGATGATAATCTTCCCATGGTTCTCCTTCCAACATCATGGTTTCCAAAATATTCTCATCTCTCAAGAAATTTGAGGAAAAAGGATCAGATGGAGTACCAAAATATAAGGAACGATCAATCCAAACAACCAGCAATGATGATTTCATATTCATTTCCCAAGCTAGATAGATTGATTGCTATGCCATCTTAATAGGGATGGTTGGCAGAAACTCATCCAACGTAACAATTTCAGAATCACCCGTACTCTTCCTCAAGCCATATGAAGTGGAAGAGATCATGTAGCAGATCTCTATACTTGTAATTTATGCCGACGTCGTGGGTAGAATTAATGAAAAGGTTCCCATGAGAGTGGAATCCTTTAAGATTCCTACACCAATGTTCTGAAGTGTGAGTTGGGGTGAGTAAATGAACAGAACGCTTCCATCTACCTTTGTATGGAAAGGCGATCATTCTAGAATATGTAGAAACAATTTCAATCATAGCATATACTCGTGGCCTTCCAAGTAGAATATTGTAGTCAAGGGGTCCATCAACGACCTTGAAATCAACATTCGCTATTTTTACCCCTAGTTCTGCATGTAAGTTATTGATAATACCACAAGTCTTATATGTACGTCTGTTAAAGGCCTTCAATGTCGTTGATGATTGAGATAGGCATGGTGATCCAAGTTATTTCCAATATTTTAGAGACATAATGCATGTAGAGGCTCCCTCATTAATAAGAGTATGATGAACAAGGTGATTGAAAACATTTACTTGGATCGAGAATGTTAATTTTGTTGGTAATTACAGCACATAGCCCATATGATTAATGACTACAAGATTGGAATCAGTCGTATCAATTCCACCAATAGTCGACAATAAAGCCTATTTCTAGGAAGAAAATTTTTGTAATACCTCAAGAGTTGACATAGCTAAAGGGGATTGATCCAAATATTCAACTATATTATAGTTTTGAACAACTCTTGCTCGAGGATTATATGTTGATTTATGAACGACTCCCTTCGTTGGCTTGATTATCAATTCAGGAATAAGAGTAGGTGGTACCGATTCCATAGACGGATTCATGGTCGAGGTAGTAGGTTGATCAGTGGCCTGACTACCATAATATTTATTATGCGTTGACACCAAAATATCTATTGATGGCTCCGTGATAGATAGCATAAGAACTTGGGAACTAGAAGCTAGATCCGTAGCAACCAAATTTGTGTCCGAATTTGGAAAAGCATCTATCAACACAGATGACGCATGTGAAGTCTTAACCATTTTTGAGACTTCAGCGTGGTGAGGACAATCCCGAACAAAGTGTTCCTCATTACAGATTACGTATGGATAACAAGGTTTCCTATTTCCAGATGATTGATCAGATGATCTTTCGCGTGGATTAGATGTTTTATTTTTCTTAGATTTCCCTTTTTTATTACTTCCAGGTTGTTTCTCACTTTTTTCCTTTATCAAATGACATGACATTTATTTTATAAGAAGGTGCAGGATTGGATGAATTAGTATGATGTGTGATTGCAATACCGATCACACCGTCTCCGGCATGAGATTCCTTTGATTGAGGAGGACCAGTAAAATTATATCGTGGTGCGTTAGGAATTTTCTCATAGAGGGTGCCAGACTGAGTGTAAATCAAGTCCAAATATTTCGCAACGAGCAATGACCTGCTCTTTAATGACGATCCCACCCTTAGCCACATCCTCAGTTGTATATGGTAACAGGGACTTAATGAACTTCTCATCAAGGAGCTGATTAGGAAAAAAAGTCTTAACAATTCTATGACGATGACACCAGTCGTGAATATGATCAGAAATGTGAGTATCATTAGTCTGTTTAAAATTAGTCAAAAGTTTCGTTCCAGTTTCATATCGTATGATGAACTGTAAGTGAGTCAAAACGACAATAGCTAGGGTAGTGAAAGTATCAAAAGAAGCTCTAGTTAACTCAATGTACCATTTTCCAGCTGGACCAGTGAGTGTACACTGGAAAAGACGTAGTCGAAAAGAATCATCATTTAGGGAATTTGAAGAACACCATAAATTATAATTCATATCATGAGTCGAAGGGTCTTCCCCATGGTTTCCATTGAACTTAGGAATATCCGAGGGTAATTTATGAGGTATAACCAACCACGAAAGTGCATAGTTGATTGGATCATTGATGAGTGGATTTAAATCTGGTAACTCTGAAGTTGCAACAAAGGGAAACTTTCGATTAAGGTTCTGTTGAGCATAGCCAGGGTATGATGGAATTTCTTGGGAAATAGGCCTTTGAGCACCAGAATAAGGAATCTACTACTAGTAACCCAGATAGCGTTGTTTTGATAGGCAAATGCATGAGGATTTTGGTGAGCAAAACATGGGTACGATACGTGTTGAAATGAAGGTTAAGGTATTTACACCTGAGGCTACCAAGGGGTTTGTCCACCAATGTTATAACCCAAATTATAATAACTTGGATTCGGTTGAGGATAGGTATAACCTAGTTGTGGTTGTGACATCCCATAATATGGTAATCAATATTGTGAATAAATGATTCCAGGTATAGGTTGTTGTAAATTAGCCGAAGGAGTTGGAGTCTGAGAGCCCAATACTTGGGGGTATTGAGTTGAAGGACCCGCCTGAAATGGTTATTATACAAAATTTTGAGTCTGTAACAAGGGTGAAGTTGTATTAACAAGTGGTATTGATGTAGGTGTGACAGGTTTAACTGTTTGATACGAGTGTGCAACCATTTGTGGTTATATAGGAAAAGTGGGCTTCCATTGACAAAAAATTCATTTGGACATTCGGTTAACCAAAAAATGATAGATTACTGTCAAATTAGGTCGTCGTAGGTTTCCCCCAAGCATAGGGAGTATAATAATATGAAAAATATTGTTCTCCAGATGCAGGGAGTCTAGTTGAGATGGTACTGGATGGAATAGACCCAGATGGACCAGCTTGATATTTCCCTGATGATGGACATAAAGGATCAAGCCATTCAGTACTCACTATAGGTTTACCAGTTAGGATACTAGACGATGACATTGGTGAAGTCCATGGATTTGATGATGCACTAGAGAAAATTCCAGATAAAGATTTATAACCTAATGTGACCAAAAGGCCACCATGAAAATATGACTCTGGTGAAGTTGTAAACATCGACGATGTAGCGAGAGTAGGTGCTGATGAATTTAGAACAGATGTTCCAACCAAGGATGTTAGTTCAGACATGGTTACTTGACCAAATGGATACCTTTTTTAATTGATGAGAACTTGAATAGGTACAGGATCAACTAAAGCAGAGGCAGGTGATTGAGGAAAATACTTGTACAGGTAAAGATCCTCCCCAAAATGGGTTGGATTTGAAGGTGTTTCGTCTTGTAGGATTTCTTCAATCGAAATTAAACTAGGTGGAAGGATTGTGTCATCAGGCCCAAAGTATATTTCAGGAGGTTGACTGTGCGATATGGGAGAGTCAATGGTTATAATAGATTGTGGGGTGACCAATACATGAACAAATTATGGTCGTTTGAATTCAAGATGTAGATGTTCTAGAAAAAAAGAGACAAGATCTGGATCATCTTCGAGTTGAACAATGTAGGGTTTAGGAGGTAGGGTCTCACTGATTGGATGGATCGTGAGCACGAGTAGCTGTGAGGACTCCGTCTTGAAAATAGTAGAAGAACCAGGATTTGTAGAAACAACTTGTGCCGACTCTGGTATATGGGAAGATGATACTTCACCAGAGGTACTGATGGTATTGATTTCGGTAGAGTGATGTCGCCTTCGCCTACCAGAAGTAACTTCTGGTGGTAAAGGTGGTTTCAATGCAAGTCTACGTGAACGGTGGGGAAAGGGATTTTATTCCTCCACAGTGAATGATTTATTTTATGACCAAAAACAAATAAAAAAAATAAAAGGGTAATGCTAGGAAAAAGGTTTACCAAGAAACTGTGAACTATAGAATACCTCCTAGCGAACCAAGAAGTACGGGCTGGAAATCTCCCTGAATGCTCTATTTGATGTATCACAACTTACAAGGCGGGTGACTCAGTTCAATATGGATGGATAACAACCTAAATTTGTCCACCCAAATATACTCGAAGTCACATGGAGGCCCAAGTCCATATTAGTGTTTTCTAATGCGAAACCGCACAGTGAGAACACCCCTTTATACTTTCCATACTATAACATCGCCCGGTATGTACGAAGGTACGTGGACGAGCTACGATATACTTACGTATGTGGAGTGAGGCATCACACTCGGAATGTATCGCAGGTAATTAAGGACAGTTTCTATGTTTTACGATGTCAAAACACATCTCTAGCTGAGACCTTATAAATGTTATCATTATGGCTCTAATGCATTTTTAGGTAAATTGATGTAAATTTTAAGTTGATATTTTTTATAAATTTTCCTTTCAAGGTTCACCGAGATGATGTAATGGAAATTCCTAAGATGCAAACTAAAATAATAAGAAAACTTCTCAATTTTAGCTTTTTCAATGAAAATGTTAGCTACTAAAGGGAAGGAGGAATCAGTTTTGAGAGAAAACAACAAAGAACATAAACTAATATGCAGCTTTCCTAATTTATTCCTTTGCAAAACACACAATCCACTATATGAAAATTCATTTTTTTCTTTTCAATACGCTTAACGTGAATTAAAAAAGGAAACTATATGCATCAAATCAACAAAAACAAATGCTTTCTTCTTTGAGAAATTATGAATTAAACAATAATTTATCTTGTAGGAAAAATGAAGAATGGAACTACAATTTTTCCTACAGGAAACGAAAAATTTAACGGCAATTTCCTTTATGAAAAAAAATGCATCTAATGCAGAAATAAAAATACTTTAAGTTTGATTTTACAATGATAAATAAAAGCATTTAATGAGACATTGAACAAACTTACTTTTCAAAGGAGGAATATTCAAGTAGATTCACTAGTCTCTATGAGGCATCAGATAGTTGAAAACACAATAGAAAAAAGGTTGAAAGTGATGGAAATCACAAATTCAAAGGGAATTTGGTTGGCTTAGGGGGAAACGCAGTCTCTAAGGGGAGACAGTGCATTGCAAAGAACCCTTGAGTGGGAGACAATGCTATGCAAAGCACTGTGTCTTCACCAATAGTGCCTTGGGCACAACAGAGAACAAAAAACTCAAGCTACTGACACACTTCTAATGCAATTATTTGTTTCAAAATCCTAATAATTGAGAGTAGATGCTACTGGGTGAATAAGCAGAGGAAAAGATACCAAGGATGAAGGTAAACACCCGAGTGGAGTAACCAATTTGTTATGTGGAATTATGGATTACCGATCAAACACATTCCCTAAATGTGTTACTATTCATTTAGAACAATAGATCAAAGACTTTGCAGATACTTTTCCTAAGAGTAAATAGACACACAGAAATATGGAGAAACCTACTTGGAGTCCAAGCACTTCCTATTCTCCTTCTATTTCTCTTGTTGTAGCTTCCAAACCAACTTTGATCACCACACTAGTTCCTGCAAGTATAAACACTAAACAAAAAAGAGATTGCAATATACAAATGGCTATTTAATTTAATCAGTTAAATAAATGAAACATGAAACATATGAATCTGCTAAGAATCCATAATATGAAATATAGAAGCTTATACAGATACATATGTGGAAAAGAAAGCAACAATATTTATTAATGGATAGAAGGGGAGGTTACAACCAGCGATTGATTTGATGTCACCAACTCCAACATCATCCCAGCCTCATCACAATGAACATCCCTCCAGCAGCATACCTCTGAATTCAAATACTCAATTGAGAATCCAACCACATTTCTCTACCAAATTTATTCGTTCTCAATCACTAGGATCTGTGCTCAATATATAGATGAGCTAAAGGTAGTTTCACAACCAATTACTTTCTAATAATAGGCAAGACATGTTCCCAAGCTTAGAGGTGTTGAATGGATACATGGATTCGAATTTTGACACATATGGACTCTTCTAGAAGGCACTAGCCATGTGGAGATTCTGGAACAATGAGAATTTGACTCCCAATTGACCAATGCACCCTTGAATGTCGGGAAGTTCTTTGCAGAGCACCCGTGCATGGAGGTAACTGCACATGCAAATCAGTTAGTCCCTTGAGAGACTGCGTTGGTGAGCTCATAGGTGATATAACATGTACTTCAGATCTTCGAAACCTTGCAATGGAAGTCATTGATGATTTTTTCTTGTTCTTTGTCTTAGGGCATGTAGCAACCGAAATGATAGGGGATGATAGACCCTATTCATTGGTTCTGGGGATGATGTCCATTTTTACCAAGTCATTGGGAATTGTGCCCAAATTTACCTATAACACCTCCATTCCAAAAAAAGCACCCTTGGTCAACCACTGGGAGGATCATTCCCCATACATAACCTAATTTGGAAAAAGACTCAAATACAACTTACAAGATGTGATTCATGGACCAATAACCTAGATCTTCATAAGATTAAAAGCATGGCCTCATTGTAAACAATGATAAAACCACCATTTTTTATCAACAAAGATTGATTATATATATTTGTTGAAGATCATGCAATACTCCACTGGGAATAACTCTATCCATCCCTCTAGCTTGTATACAATTTCCCATGGCTAGAAAAGGTAGATCGAGACCATGCTTTCACATCCTTACATATCTCTGGACTCCATCCTTCTACACTAAGCCTGTTTATTTCACTTGCAAGCCAACATCGAATACTCTGTTTCCCACAATTTGTCTTGCAAGCCAACATCGAATACTCTGTTTCCCAAAATTTGTCTTCATAGATCTTCCATAGATTCTTTCATAGATGGTGATGGTATGTGGAAAACATATGTAGACACTAAAATCCCTATCTTGATAAACATACACCATTCTTCCTCTATATTCTTTTATCTTATGCAAATATGTGAGTAATTTTCCATTAATGGCCACTCTCTTTCATCATCAAGGTTGTATTTTTATCTATATTCATTAAATAAGTGCATCTTCAACACCACAACCACCTTCAAATTTATTTTCCTTCTCTTGTTTCAATTCATTAACATGATGACATGCTTATCTTCTATATCCCATGGTGATTCCAATTCCATGTGAACATTCATCTCTTCATCTTCTCTTGGTTTTTTGATTTATAAGTACCTTTTGAAGGAGCATGCATAAATACTCCAATTATCATTAAAAGGGGTCTGTCAAAGCCAATGTGATTCCACTTCTTTAGATTTATGAACTTAATAAAAATCACACTCTCACTCTTTAGTGTTAATTGCATTTAACTCTTTATTAATTTTATCTTCTTTGATTTCTATCTTCTTTCTTAAGAAATTCTTACCATTATTACTACATATTTACCTACAACAATACATGAATGCACTTATCACATAAAAGTTGATATTTCCATACATAACCTGCTTTTATTGCAATTCATATTTTACTACTACTATCACATTTTCTTCTCTTGTTTCATCACTATCTAATCATCATTCGTAATCACTATCACATGTCATTATAAAATTCACATGCCTTTATCAAATTATTTCTTACTAATTATACCAATCTCTCCTCAAATCATTATAGGTGGATTTCCATGCAATCTACATACTAATTTTAGTAATCTCTCCTCAAATCATTATAGGTGTATTTCCATGCAATCTACATAGAAACCTACTCTATAGACATCATCTGTTTATAGGAATTACACAACCTATATTTTTCTATGCTTCTAATGTTAAATATCTCATTGACTAAAAAAATTATGAAACTTCCCTATATCTTCAACAACACAACTTGTTAGAGATGTACCTTATATAGTCTTCCCCTTCACTAAGAATATCTACATTGGGATATAACACATTCTCTTGTAAATTTCTTTAAATTTACTAGAACATTTAATTCATGGTCTCTTTGATTAAAAATATATGTTTTTTCTTAGTGGAATCTCACTTAACTTATTTAGGAGAATATTCTTCATCATGTTGTCTTCTTCTCTTCTTCTTAAACTACCATTGATATTTTACAATGGTAATTCTCACAGCCTAGAGTGGTAGCTAGCTTTGGTACCACTTGATGCAATGGGAACATATCCCCCCATACAAGTTAAAGTCACACAACAAAATCAAAATAGATATAGCTAAAATAGTAGTATATCCACAACATTCACCCTTACACAAGAGTTTAACATGGAAACATGAAGGTAAAAATCAACATTTAAGTGATCTGCCTCCCTTTCTCTTTCAGTAATTATTTCTACAAAAATATGACGATGGCTTAATGACGAGTTCATCAATTTACAAATTTATTTAGGCTTCCAAGCTCACTAACATGAAAACCTTAATCATTCACCATTATCCCCATCTCTTCAAGCCTTCTCATCTTTATGCATTTTTTATTTGCATCTAACTTCATCAAGCCAATTCATCTTCAAATTCCAAAAAAAAACCCTTCTTATTTTTCTTCTTTTGATATATCTATTCAATAATAAGCTAATATATCGAGCTTCTTTCTACTATGGTAATTCAATTACCATGCTACAATTTATGTCTTCACTTTCTCTAATTCTTTTCAATAAATGACATAACTCAAAGCAAACATTTATTTTAACTTACAGACACAATGTAATGAAAAAAATACTATATATATATATATATATATATATATATATATATATCCCATTATTATCAAATAAAATATATTCAAATCCAATATAACACCATAACATTATCAATACAACATTACTCTATCATTGTCAAACACTATCATTATAAAAAAATTACAATGAATTTACCGTAAATAATTAATTACATATTATTCAAAACTTTTTAAACAATCATTGATAACATCATTAATGATCTTATGACTTACATCTACCACTAACCACTAGAAAATATTCTTATTCGTTACCAATGCCATAGAGTAAGTAAGAGTTTATTGTTGGCAATAGTTATACTAGCTAATGGGATAAGTATAATAAACTAGAAATAAATTCTCGCATAAGTTAAGGCCTACATAAAATGTTTCACTTTCCATTTTATTTTTTTAATTTCCTTCATCATTTTTTCATTAATTTCTTTAAAAGTTATTAAAAAATTAAAAAAATAAACCTTTAGGGTTACCAATTTTCACATTGAGAATCTACTTGACCACATTTCAACCCAAAAAAACAAAAACGTGGCTAAGATTGTGACAAATATTAAATCAGGTCTCACCTCCAAATTTGCTAGGTGCCCCCTACACATTTGCTAGGCGTCTCCTAAATTTTCCAAGTGTCTCCTAGATTTGTTTGAGTTACGGACCCACGGACCCTCAATGGTCGCATTAGTCTAACATTGTCCTAGTCATGGACAAGTAAAACGACAAGAAGCCAAATGCATAGTGGAATCCTAGGGCACTTGATTGCGATGTATCTATATTCCGAGATACATCGATTAAAAGAATTATTGTTGATTTTGGAATTAACTAAAATATATTCATTTTTTTTGGGGTTTGTAGAATTCATTAGTTTTTCGTGTTATTGGAAATACAAGACAATCGACCATGCCCAATCTAAGTTAGTCCCATGCGATATGTTTGGAGAGGAAAAGAGGAAAAGTAATAAGTATCGTGTTGTTTAGATCCGTTCAATCATTATTTCTCTTAATAATGAATTACATTCAGATGGTTTTAAAATTTTCGATGTGATTTTCCAGAAGACAATAGTTATAGATCATAGAAATCTGCATTCCCAACTAATAAACATGATAAATAAAACCATCAACTAAATTTTTAATTATAGAATATTACTTATTTTTAAAAACTACAAATCTAAAGGAATAAAACCATCAACTAAATTTTTAATTATAGAATATTACTCATTTTTTAAAAATAAAAATTTTAAATAAATAAAATCATCAACTAAACTTCTGCATTCTCAACTAATAAACATGATGAATAAAACCATCAACTAAATTTTTAATTATAGAATATTACTTATTTAAAAAAAAAAATCTAAATGAATAAAACCATCAACTAAACTTTTAATTATAAAATATTACTCATTTTTAAAAATAAAAATTTAAATGAATAAAATCATCAACTAAACTTTTAATTATAGAATATAACTCATTTCTAAAAATAAAAATCTAAATAGATTTCGAGAAGTTTTAACCAACTAATATAGATGTTTGAGGGGTCTTAACTAGCTTTGTTAGTTTCTCAATGTAATATTTGGCATTGGTTGAGAGGTCTTAACTAGCTTGGCTAACTTCTCAATGTAATATTTGGCATTGAATTATTTTTTCATTTCACCATTTCTTTTTTTTATGTTTTTTAATTTATTTTTTTAAACTAGATCTTATTTCTTTCTTTGTTCATTTTTTTAGGTTATTATTGTAGTGTTAGTGTTGATATGTTTATTATTATTATTATTATTATTTGATATTTACTTTATTTCATGGCATTATTTTATAATGCTTTGATCTATATATGGAAATTGAAGTATTCATTTATTTATTAGAAATTGCATCATCTGTTGCAAAGGAAAAGTTGTAAGGCAGTAGCCAATGAAAGAGTAGGAAATCAAAGTTAATGATTTTTCCATTCTTTTAATTCAAATTTTTCTTTTGATCAAACAAATACACAAGAATTTCACTAATTTTTATTTAAATTGGAATTGTAATGTCTAAAATTACAATAAGAGTTATGTTTGTTTTCAATAGAAACCACAACCATGGATATTATAACAAAAACATTATAACTATTAAAAAAAGTAATGTTGAATTGATTTATATTTATCATTTCTAACTAAATGATCAATTGCTTCACCAAAGTATACTAATTTTCATAAAATCTTGCAATCGCTACCATATTCCAATAATAATGAGTTATAGATGCAAATCTTACTTGAAGAAATTGTATTTGGAATGATAAATTTCAATGGGTGGAAGAAATTGTATATCCAAAGATATATTTCCATTTATTTTATGTCAATTAGATATTAAGTAGGACTCATTACCATCCTTGTGTGATTTAAAATTTTGTGCTTTCAATTGAATTGAATCAATCCAAATTCTAGAATGGGCTCTAGATTTATGAGCCTAAAACAAAATGAGGTTGTCCTCTTATATCAATTATATTATGTGTTCGGTATGAACTCAATCTTTGCATTAGTATGTATTGTCTCCACAAATTGCAATACATTAAAGAAACAATTGGTATTTGCAACAAGGCACAATAAGATTCTAACTTCTATAAATGAGAATTGTAACATTTTCCTTGACCAAAACAATGTTTCGAATTCAACACCATTTCCAGAGCTGAGCTTTATTTCTAATCCATTCAATTCAACTATGCAATGCCATCCCTCACTGTTAATCAATTATGATTCCTCTTTGTGTGTAACACATCTATATTTGTTTTTATATTATAATTCTAGACTTGATATAACAAATAATATTTAGGCATTTCCAACATTCGTAGCCATTAACTGCAATCAATCAAAAAATGAAATATTTTCACATAACAACCTCTACAAAATTGACCATCGTTTCACGTAACAACCTCTACAAAATTGACCATTGATGCACTAAGTAAATTCATATCAAACGCACACTCTAGAATTTACAAATGAATTCAATTCAGTTTACAACAGAGACATTCCCAGCCTGTTCATCTTCATAATATAAAAAAATTTACAAAATAATTCTAATCTCAACCAGCTCATGTAACTAAAACATAAATAATTCTTTATTGCTATGGAATTTTGCAATAGAAACTCCTAAATCCAATTGGCATTAAAATTTCATTTGAGAAGTATGCATCGAATCGAAAATAAAATAGAATGACGTGCTTTTAATAATTGGTTTGTACCATTAATCTAAACTATAAGTAGGAAAATACATATTTCTCGTGATCTGCAGTCTCCAGACCTAAAACTTGTTCAAATTTATTTAGTTTTTCTTCCATATAATGTGTTAAGACTAACATCACATGTGAATCTACTTGGAAGTAGTCTATGTTGAACGAAATAGTTTTTAGAGGTTAATAACAAAAATAGAAGTGAAATTAATGACAATACTACATATCCTAGTCATAATTATTCTTATTTTATCATATGTTAGACCCCATAACTAGAATTGAATACTAAATCAGGATCACTAAATCAGGATCAATCCTAAATTATTGTTCATAGTAAAGATGTAGGAAACTAGGTCCTTCCCACTGTCGCACTAAACTAGGTCCTTCCCACCCTTACAACACTGCTAATGGTTATTAAGGTAAAAGAAAATTTGTAAAAAAATTGTTATTGTGAGAAACCATAAGTAAATGAATAAATAAACAAAATGAATTATATATATTAGAAAATTTTTAGCCTTGTGATGTTTACATTTTACAATTGTATTTTCATAATATGTAAAGATAAAATTATTTAATTGCAAAAGTAAGTTAATAGTTCTACAAACTTAAGGAATTTGTGGAATTCCAAAAATATTCGTACCCCTGCATGTATACATTTAAATCTCGAACAACCGTGAGTAAATAAATCCACGACTGATGCTTGTTGGATTCATGTGTTGATATACAATAAACCAACAATGAGCCATATATACAATAAACCAACTGAAGAATTTTGAATGATGAATAGGCAACCAAGAAGAGCATAAACTCCATACACTAATAGTATTACTCAAACCATTTACATCAAATATTTAAATAAATAGCACTTTTAAAAAATCATAAGAGTCAAGCCTAGACAATGGGATTCAGTGTGTCGCGAAACCACTGGAATATGTAGGACTACAGCTCAATCTGGAAATGTTTGATACAACCAAAGGTGGATCCAAAGTGAAAAATTATAAAATGAAAGAGTCAAAGTAGTCCATGAGAAAAAGAGTTTATACAGTGTAGCATGTACAACCCTATTTAGAAATTAACTTTAGCCACTTCATATAAAAAAATTCTTAATTGATTCAATTAAAATGATTATAAACTATAACATTAAAATTTGCACTCATTCTAATGCCCAACTGTAAATCAAATAAATAACGATAAAGGTAATTGTGCCATTAAATTTCAATTTTCAGGGTACTATGTCAATGGGTGTTGCAAGTGGTATGGGAGCATGGAGTTGTATCAGTTCTCACAGCCTACATATCAGAAAAGAATTTACCAGGTGCAACAATAATTTCTCTATGTTGGTTGATCAAGGTTATAGTGAGATAAGTCATTTTCAAAAAATTTAGACTCTCAAACATCTATAATGTTGTTAAATAGTGGAATTTAAGTTTCATTTAATGACGTTGGTGCTATATTTAAATGTGATGGAGTGGATAAATCATGAGATTTTGATTCAAAAATAAATTTTGATATGGAAAATTGTGACCCAATGCATGATACCAACCAATATACCGAGTTCCAAATTCAAGGTTTGAACAAAAATAATATAAACGAGAAAATGGAACTCACAGTTCTTCCATCCAATGTATATATGTATTTCATAATGACATCTACAATTGAAGGATCTAAATAAGTCACAAACCCAAAACCATGAGGGTGTCTGGTTCCACTATATTTCATTATCACCGAATATATAACTTCTCCACATTTCTTGAAATCATGAACTATTTTTTTTTGTAAATGGAACAATAACGGAAACGTTTACATCCCAAACAAGTTCTTTGATAGGGTAGAGAAATAATTCTAAAATTAAAAATTGTTGAGTGGTGAATACTTCCCTGCAATGTTGGTATTGGAGTCCTTGAGGTCACTTCCTACCCCCTTATTAAAAGATATTTGTTTTTTCTATACCATTAGAAAAAATATATTTTTGTCTATGTATTCACTACTATGCACACTGCATTTTGTTTTCGCCCTAAAAATTCATTTACCATATTCCTCTTATTCTTCCCTTTCTAGGTCCACTGATAATGATTACTACTACATTTTTATGTTTTTTCAATTCTCATTTTTTCCTTCAGGTGTCGGTGTTGGAGTCCTTGGGGTCCTACCCCTTATTAAAAGAAATTTTTTTTGTATATACCCTTAGAAGACATATATTTTTGTCTATGTGTTCACTACTCTGCACACTTTGTTTTCACCCTAAAAATTCATTTACCATATTCCTCTTATTCTTCCCTTTGTGGGTCCACTGACAATGACTACTACTATATTTTTATGTTTTTTCAATTCTCATTTTTTCCTACCTTCCTCAACTTTTTTTCTATACCCTCAGAAAGCAGTTCTTTTTGTCTATGCCTTCACTACTCTGCACACTGCCTTCTTTTTTCACACTAAAAAATCATTTACTGAATTCCTCTATTTCTCCACTAGCAATAACTACGACCACGATTTTAGGTTTTTGCACTTTTCATATTTTCCTTCGGGTATTTCTAGAAGCAAACATATGTAAAACAAAAGGGAATGCCAATATCTATGAAGGATGGGATGTGATTTTTTTTTTAAATTTGTTTATTGAGAATTCATTAAAACGAGGTCGATGTGTATGAAATTTGTAGACATATTTTTTGCACTTCACTCTCTTCAAAGTCCCTCCATATAATTCAAGTGACATCGATGGCAAAGACTCTATAGAAGGCCCTCATACCTAATATTCAATCCAACCATCCCCATGTTCAAAATATTTATCCTACAATGCCCTTCATATATAAAATCGTTTATACTAGGCTCTATTAACACATTTAGATGTCTAAGTTCGAGATGAATTTCAAGATGACTTTTTATCTATCTGTTTAAATACTCCATCTCTCTGGATATACGTAACATGATATTAATATGAACCTGGAATGGAATATGCACAAATTTCCACATCTTATAATCACCTATCACAGTTTTCGATAATACATTTATTCAGATTTTGAATAGATTAAGAGAGGGAAGATGTCACCCCATTTAAGAGACTCAAACCAAAATTAACTGTTACAAAATGGTTGCACACAAAGATTGACTTGACAACAATGTAATGGTAAGCAATTCGATTGATAGTTATGCTATTGGATCCAATTGGATGACAATTATGTTGTGGGATCAAAGATGGATTATTTTTCAATCGTGTAACACCCGGATCTGACCAAGACATGTGCAAAGTGACAACTAAGGGATTTTTTTTTATACGGATGTCTTACTGCGTGATTATAAATAAAAATATTCAACATTATTATTTGAGGAGAAAATTACATTATAGAATAATTTATAATTAATATGTATGTGCTATATTCATAAAATAAATTAATTTATTTATTATGGATAAATTTTATGTTATATCAAAATATAGAATTAAATTTAAAAGACACATAAATTTCATATCATTCAAAATTTATACATAACCAAATGTTATATTGACATAATTATTTTAGTTTTTCAAATGTCAATGAAAATTAAAATTGACCAAAAAATTGAATTTTTAAATTATTTGAATTTTATAGCTATATATATAAAAAAAAATTACTGCGTAAGACATATTCCATTTCAAATGTTTGGTTAGAAATTGATGTTTACTTGTAATATCCCAAAATTGAGACTGCTTAGCAAGCATGCACTAAAAATGCATTTCAATCAATATATGTTATAAAATAAATAAATTAACCCTTGGATCCTGTAGATCAGTCAATATAAAACCTAAATCCAAGAATAGAGATGAAACAAGTGAAACTAGGCGGGTTAAACATATCTCCCACACCTAGGATTGCTAAAAAGAGCTAAAACCCCAAACACTGCAACACGGGAATTTCTGCATAAAAGTGTCTACGTAGTATAACGAGAGTCTGTAGACATAATATGGAAGAGAGAAATAGATCTGATATTATATTAAACAATATGCTCAAAAAAATGAGATCTAGTCTCCTTTATACAAAAACTAGAGAACCCGAGAAGGCTTTCTAGGAATACACCCTAAATACAAATGGTGATATTAAGCAATATGATTGAATAATCACTGAAAAATAAAGCACAAGAGTATATAATCTTGTAATAATGTATATATAATGCAGATATAAAAAAAAAGGCTTCATCCATGGAGGAATCCACCCTCTAATCACAGGAAAACTCCCCAAAAGAGCCACAAAAGACACTGTTGAAACTGCCCTCTAGAAATAACACAATTCCTGAGTGGAATAATTTTCTAGATCATGAAAATGTGTTTTCCTACTTCCAAAGATTTGATATCAGCCCAAGAACCCTCCAAGCTGATCCTCCAATGGAAGGAAACTTCCCTCCTATGCAAAACCACCTCAAAAAGTGGGTCTCTCAACCCTCCCCTGCAACACCCTGCAACTCAACACAACCTCCTACAGAAATTGCACTGAAACTAAAGATTGATGCTGGGCACCAATTCCAGATGTGAAGAATAATGGATCAGGTCTCTCCCAAGAGCTACTCAAAGGGAAGAGAAGGAATTCCTGAATAGAAATACCATAGTGCTAAACAGCACCAACAATCTTAGCTAAGAAGGTATATAAAGTAAAGTTTCAGCAGACACCAAAATACAATTCGTAACCTAGCCTCAAAATGGCTACCATCCTCTTCCTTATAAACTAAGTGAGCCTTCTCACCTTGGGTCCCACTCAATAGGGTTTCCACCATCACACAAACAATCTCCCTCCAAAACTGAGTTGTGCCTTCATTAGAGCCACTCCTCTAAACTACATTGTTTGATTTGGTCAAGGTTGACCTCTTCAACTTGCTTCAGCCCTTTCCACACCTAAGGGTCTTCAATCTAGCTCAAGTATAGCTATCTAGGCTGAACCAAATTCACATTGAGCTCTTTTATTTGTTGATCCACTCCTCCTACATTTATGTTGTTGAATTGGTCAAACTTGGCCTTGTCCACATGCAAAACGTCCCTGTTCACACATGAGAGTGTAAAATCCAGTTGGCATTATGATCCCCTTACACACTATGAGGGATTTTATCCTTATTTTTGTAATTCATGGGTCTTCTTACCCTTTTATTCATCCCCTAAGTGACATTAGCAAAATTTAAAATCACAATTTGCTACATGCAAATTATGGAATATTACAGTCCTCCCCTCCCAAATGTTTCTTGTCCTTAAGAAAATACAAGGATAGAACTGAAGAGCATCCTCTTCTCCCCCTGTAGCGACCTCATAAGATAAAATCCTCCAAGGATCAAGGTGTTGCATCATCGCTATATCTCCAAGTTTCCCCTCCCAAGTAAACAAGCTAGCTTCCGGTGAACACCCCAAATAGCTATCATTATGTGATAGTAAGATATCAATGGAGGAAAAAATGGGTGGTCTAAAGGCCTTCTTGAGGCATTTGATATGATATATATCAGGATCTATGATCCCCATATGAATCTCCCATTCCCAGGCTATCATCCATACAAAATGAGTTTCCTTCGAACATGGCAACTCCTGAAAATCCTCCTCCACCTTGAGCTCCTACAGAGTAGGTGGCTTGAAATTGTGAACATGGTAGAAAAAGTGGCCTACCCCATGCTATCCTCCTCTCCACTTAAGATAATTGTAGATAATGTTTTGTTCTTGGGCTGCAATAATGTTTCCCTCAAATGTCAAGAAGTAAACTATATCTCCAAATATCCCTTTCCCAGCATTGTGAACCAAGCTGGCCCAAACCATATCATACATGATGGATAAGAAATCATCACCATATGGCATCCCATCCATCTCATGCCCCTCCTCATAAATAAACAAAGACTTTTTTGTAGTGGCCATATCTCCTCCCATGCTCCCCTTAGAACATGTAATGCAGAAAGTGTGGGGATCCTCCTCCCGAAAGAACACATCCACCCAAGGTGTTTCTCCCCCAATCATGCTCCTCGTAAAGGCAAGAACAACATTAGCAAATGGGCTCATGATTAACATCAAAATGAAAGAAATACTGAAGGTTGCATGTGGTGTTGGAAGGTACCAATAGTATCCCACGTGGTCACAGCGCAGTCTTCCCCACTACAGCTTTAGAAAATAGCATGGCAAGTTGTTTCTCGACAAATGGCTAGTTGTGTGAGTCCTCACATCTACTAGAAAATAGTAAATAGCTGAATGTATCAACTGAGCATAAAATAAGTAACCAAACACTTGCCCAAAGTCATACAATATATGGTTGTCTCCATCATAATCGCTGGAAAAATATGGTCCATGGAGCCCAAAGAAAAGCTTGCCCCTTTGTGGAACAATGCACTACAAAGAAATGGTAAGAGCATGCAAATATTATGTTGGACAATCAATAAATGCAAAAACAAAATTCTTACCATGTAATGAAAGCAATAGGATGATAGGATCCATAAATGAGTCCTCCATAGTGGTATAACATACTCCTATCAAGAGGAATGAGCCATATGCTACATGAAGATCCTCCTTCTTATGCTTGGAAATCCAAGTTAAGAAGAGCATGCCATAGTAACAGATGAATCCATCCACTACTCTATCCTTCTCACCTCCTCCTTGTCCATCGAGTGCATAAAATGTGAATTGATCCTGGGGAAACTCCATAAATAAGCCCCTGCTCCAAAATGAAAGCATTGTGGCCTCTGCAAACAGGCTCCTGCCAAGTCATAACCCCATTTTTTGACATGCTCAATGTCAAAGAATCCTCCCATAATTCTGCCACATACACGAATTTTCTTCCAAAGTGGAAGTACTTCCAGATCATATAAGGTTAAGGAGTAGCCCCCTTGCACCATGATAGTTCCATCCCCTACTCCTGTAACATCATGCAAAGTGTGAGAGAAAATATGCCCTTTCTCTCTCTCAATCCTCCAAAGCAACAAAAGTTTTTGTTGCCTCCTCGTACCTCCATCATACAACCAATGTGGTGAAAACATAATGATCATATCACCATAATGCATCCACACTCCTTGCTACCCCATGATGCAAGTACCCTTCTAAGTTCCTTCCATCCACATACCCTTGGAAAAAGGATATGTCCCACGATGGCCAAACTCATTCAAGAGTAGCCAATGCAGCCAAGCCTCATGCTACCCAGTGTTGTATATTTGCAAGTAGCTTACTAGATTATTTCTCTCCATCCACTCCCATTCCTCCCAATGTGAATTCCTCCCATCATGATCAACCTTGGTACCCTTCCAAAGAAGACTACCCTTCTTCCAAATCATATTTTTCTTCTTGCATTCCATGGGATGATGAAATGCAACTCCTTGGAGATATCCTAGAAAATATCTCACACCAATGATCATCTTGAATCCATAAGGATCCAAGTGGGCTGAAGGAAAAGTCTCCTCACTGCTACCTCTTGACAGTGTTGTAATTCTCCTCCATGGTGTTTTGGTTGTCTCATGTCTCAACTCAAGGACAAACATACGGTCTTGCATAAATTTGTTTGGGACAAAGTTCATCCCATCCTCCAATAATTCACACCCCAACCTCAAATTTGGTGTGTATCCCATCAGTGGCCCATTAGGATCATGTTTCATCCCTTCCTTGATCAAGTCAAGGTCGCACAACATAGAGCAATCATGTTGTTCCAAATGAGTAGTATGCAATGGTATACAATCCTCCATATGATTTTCTGAAACAATATGAGATGAAAATTTAGTCATACCTTGATGAAATTTTGAAGTATCTTGTATGGCTGTAAGGGCTTCTCCCTCCAATAGGATGGCTCCTCCAACTCAATATGTTGAGGAATGCCCCCCCATAGTTGTGACATTGCTGGTACAAGTCTCCTCTACTAGTGGTGAGGGCTTCTTCTCCTCTAATTTTCCTCCACCAAATTTTCCCATCAACCTTTGAGTAAATTCATCAAAAGTAACCAGTCTTTCCTGGCTCAAATGGTTGAACCACCAAATATTTGCTTCACCCTCTAGGTGCAGTGTTGCAATCTCTACAGCCTCCCTTTCGACCATCGGATGTAGTAGGAAGAATGCATCAATTTTCCTTACCCAAACCCTTGCTACAAATGACCCATCAAAAGTAGACAATAGAAACCTATTGCCCTTGATCCTTCCTTGGCCACAAGGTCTTATTTCTTCCTCCAAATGAATGAACTGAGGGAAAGCTAGAGTCTTCTTGAAGGCTCTAGGTTTGGATTTGTACCCAACAAGGTATTCACTTAGAATCATGCTATCCAATTGTCCTCCATCTTCCAGCAATTTGTCCTTCCTCTGAAAAGGAAAAGATATGTTCCAATGCTCTGGAGCTCTCTGCAACACTAGTCTCCTCTTCTGATCATAGGAACTACATAGCTCTTTCTCCTCTTGAAACTCTCTACAATTTTCGCTGCTCCTTTTCTCTTCTTCTTGTTCAACCTCCTCGGAGAGGTTCTCACTGGATCTGAAAAGTGATGAGAGAAAGCTCATACTTCTAATAATTGTGGCCTTTCTCTTTATTTTATATCACTTTGGCTTTAATTCCACTGGCTGAGCCAAAGATCTTACTTTGATACCACTGTAATATCCAAAAATCGGGACGGCTCAGCAAGCATGCAATAAAAATGAATTTCCAGCAATATATGATATAAAATAACAAAATTAACTCTTGTATCTTGTAGATCAGTCAATATACAACCTAAATCCAAGAATAGAGCTGAAACAAATCAAACTAGGTGGGTTAAACATATCTCCCACACCTAGGATTATTAAAAGGAGCTAAAACCCCAAACACTGAAACATAATAATTTCTGCATCAAAGTGACTGTGCAGTACAATGAGGGTCTATACACATAATATGGAAGGGAGAAATAGATATTATATTATATTAAACAACATGCTCAAAATAATGAGATCTAGTCTCCTTTATACAAAAGCTAGAGAACCTCAGAAGCATTTCTAGGAATACACCCTGAATACAAATGGTGATCTTCAGTAATATGACTGAATAATCACTTAAAACTAAAGCACAGGAGTATATAAGGTTTTAATAATGTATATCTAATGCAGATCTAAACAAATGGATTTCTCCATGGAAGAATCCACCCTCCAATCACAGGAAAACTCCCCAGAAGATCCACAAAAGGCATTACTGAAACTGCCCTCCAGAAATAACAAAATTATTTAGTGGAGTAATGCTGTCAATGATGAGAATTTGTTGGCCTACTACCAAAAATCTTATATTAGCCCAAGAACCCTCCAAATTGAACCTCCAATGGAAGGAAACTTACCTCCTATCCAAAACCACCTCAGAAAGTGGGTTTCTCAACACTCCCTTGCAACACCCTGCAACTCAACACAACCTCCTACAGAAACTGCACTGAAAATGAAGACTAAAGCTTTCCATCAATGCCAGATGTAAGGAATAATGTATTAGGTCTCTCCCAAGAGCTACTCAAAGGGGAGAGAAGGAATTCCTGAACAATAATACCTTAGTGCTGAACAACACTGGCAATTTTAGCTAAGCAGCTAAAAAAAGAAAATTCTAAGCATAAATCAAAATACAATTCATAAGCTAACTTCCAAATGGCTTCCATCCTCTTCCTTATAAACTGAGTGAGCCTTCTTACCTTCGGTCCCACTCAATAGGGTTTCCACCATCACCCAAACAATCTCCCTCTGAAACTACATTGTGCCTTCATTGGAGCCACTCCTCTAAACTGCATTGTTTGATTTGGTCAAGGTTGACCTCTTCAACTTGCTTCAGCCCTTTCCACACCTAAGGATCTTCAATCCAGCTCACATATAGATATCTAGGCTGAACCACATTCACATTGAGCTCTTTTATTTGCTGATCCACTACTCCTACATTTATGTTGTTGACTTGGTGAAACTTGGCCTTGTCCACATACAAAATGTCCCCGTTCACGCATGAGAGTGTAAAATCCAGCTGGCATTATGATCCCCTTACACACTATGAGCAATTTTATCCTTATTTCTGAAATGCATGGGTCTACTTACCCTTTTATTCATCTCCTAAGTGACATCAGCAAAATTTAATATCCCAATTTGCTGCATGCAAATTTTGGAATATTACATTACTTTGGTCACAATCATAGTAACAATTTTTAATATATTATAGTGATTGTAAGATATTATATTTAAGGATACTTAGTTCCTATTTCATGTTAATTTCGTTTAATTTACATAATTATCTTATAATTATGCTGGCCAATATCTATTTTATTTAAATATCAGTCTCACCAAACCTTACTGAAACATACCTATCTACCTCCAAACTATATCATAAACAATTCTATTTTTCAAACCCTACGAATATAATTTAACATGATTAATATTGAATGTAATTTTTAATGTTTCTCTCAATGACTGTATACAATGATGAAACGGAATGAAAACTTTATTTATTGTTCTTAAAGTGTCATAGAATAATACAAAACCCAAAAATATCTCATATAGACATGATAATATCCAAGCTAAATCCAAATGGTCTATGAGAACAATGAAAATTTATATTATTAAAAGGTGGCAGAATGAAATATTATGTATTATAGAAAATAAAATAAGATCCTATATCAAGATAATAATCTAAGCTAAATCTAGATGGCCTTTGAAACCAAAGAATTTAGGTTAGTAAAACGTAACATTTATAGGGCCTTTGTAAAGAAATAGAGGTGTATTATTAATTTTGTACAATAATCTTAAATCTAAAAGATTGACATCACAATATTAGGAATTTCAACATTATTATTAGTATTATAATTCGTTTTAGTAGTGGAAATGTTAGATTTATGATTTTGGTGCTTTTAAAAACTAATATATTTTTTCTTGCAATATTGAAAACCAATATACTATTTCTTGTAGTTAGATATCTTTTGTATAATTTCAATTCTTAGAATGAAAGTCACATGTACTTAGTGTGTTACCTTATGTATTAATTCATTCTCCACTATGTTATTTTTTTTTCATGGTTTAGTTTTAATTTTTGAAATAAAACAAATGAAATCAAATACACTAAATTTCAAAATTTAAATATGTCATAATAAATTATATCATTGTGGATAAATACATATTAAATTACACATAATAATCATTAATTTTTTTATATCGGGAAAAGAGACATGTGAGCAAAAAAATTAACTCTAAAAAAAAAAACATTTCAACCCTTACTAACTCAACTTGTAACCCTAAATTACAGGAAGTTAACATGAATCTAAAAATTAAAAACTATATTGACATTCATCAAATTCGAAGAATAATCTCACCTAAATAATCTCTACAAATTACCAATTCCAAGAAAAAAATAATTAATTAACATGTACCTTAAAACATTTATGTCAGAGTTTGAGTTAGAATAAAACTTTGTAACCAAACCTCCCACTTTTCATGCATATCGGAGCACAGTTTCCATAACCAAAATGGTTGTGCACAAGGTATTCCATTCCCCTCGAATGGCACCCTGTTGTCTTCAGAGTTTGAATATGTCCATAGCCAAAATAGTTTTGCATAAGATATCCCACTCCCCTCAAATGACGCCTAAGTGGTGTTTAGAGTTTGAATGTGAATGTACTAACTATTAACCAATAGAGGTGAAAATGTTCTTTCCAAACATATTCTCACTCCATTCAATCCCTATACAGATTATCATATGGAACTTTTTATTCTGCAGTTGCTCTTTTGTTTTTTTCTTCCCATTGTTTGTATGAGAACATCCATGAGATTCTTTTGGTTTCTTGATTTTAGTTTTAGCTAACCTTGAAATGACATTAATGGAGTGTTTTGAAGAGGATATGTCACTAAGAAAGGCTTATCCTTCAGAAAAATAAGCAAGTGGAGGTGAGAGTATCTTATGTGCTATTGAGCTCATGTCCACTTGAAATCACACCTATCTTATGTCTGATTGAGCTCATGTCCACTTGAAAACACACCTATGCTTTTAACTCTGTACCACATTCCCAAATATTTTATGGTTAGATTCGAAATCAATGGGGAGTGTATTGCTCCTTATCATACTACTTCTTTCATTCTGAGTAGGGACATGGTTGATAAGCCACTCTATAAAATTATTTATGTTAGTATATACAATGTTCACATAACAAGGGGCCATGTTTTTGTGACAATTTTCACATAACAAGAGCCATGTTTTTTGATGTTTTCTTACCTTAACACAAGTTTATTTTGAATGAAAACAATTTGTTAAGGATTCAAAACTAGAAATAGAAAAGCATAGGCTGGAGTCATTTAAACCCAGATGAAAATATATCAGTACTTGAAATTAAATGTGAAAAAATATTAGATTTTTAGCCATATTTATTTTAAGTTATAATACTTTTGAAATATTTTTTTGTTTTTAATTTAATTTTATATATTTTATTTAGATGCTATATAATAAATAACAATTTATTTTATTAATATATAAAAATAAAAGGAAAAAATGATTTTAAATAAAAATTATTCTAACTCTAGACAAATTTAAATTTAATAGAATGTATTTATTTTTCAAGGAAAATGGGATATTAAGAAAAAAAAGGGAGAGAGAAATGGTAACTCACCTAGCAGTTTCTAGATCAAATACTAATTACTTGCACATAAACATTAGATATCAAACTATGACACAATATACATGTATCTTTTGATATCAAACACTCTATAGACATAGGTTTTATTAAGGCCAAGCCCCCATATAATATGTTCTTCCTCATATATGCTTGGTATTTTAACTATTTCAATAATATACGTATTGCAACATTAATAATATGAAATGATAAATTAACCATCTATCACATTTATTAACATGCTCTAAAACAATATATTGACTAAAATAAAATAAAGATATATATTTTATGGATAATATATTGTAAATGTAGAAATACTAACAAACATATTCGAATAACCAATTTTCTATCTGAAAATAATAATTTCAAGTCCAATTGTTCATAAATAAGGAAGATCATCTAGTATAAACTTAGTTTGGAATCTCTACTATTTTATATCCATCAAGAATTAAGGAAAACATTATATGTTACTTTAGATTATATATACAGTGGTAAAGCTTATCATATCCCAGTTGTTAAATCAATACCGTGATAACCACTTTTCACAATCTATAAGGGGATTGAATCATCATTATTCAAGTAAAATCACAACCTGTGTAATTACACATTGGTTGTCTATAAGGGTGGCCAAATGGATTTTCCAAATGACTTTTTCTAACACAAGTTCTTCAAATCCAAGAGGACATTCTCCATGCATATGTTTTTTCCCTCTATAACCTAGTATACGAGAGAGATGTTGTCATGTAAAATTACATTAAAGAAATAAAAAATATATATATATATGAGCTTATTAATGAACAATAAAAAATAATCTTGGCTTTAACAACCATATCGATAAATTTATAATGTAGAATCAAGTTATAGATGAGTTTAAAAAAAATTCACATAAAATATCAAACTTTTTAATTTTATATTAAATCCAAGAAAGTTATTTTCAATTCTATATTAAAAAAATTAAAAGTAACATAACATGTTATATCCCATTTTACAACTCGTTAAATTTTTAAAGAAATATTTCTAAACTCTATATATATGGAAAGAAATGGTTCAAAAAATTCAAAGAAAGCAACCAATATTCTAACCCAAAACACAAATTATACTACAATAATAATAGTGGACATATTAAACCACTTAAATATTAATTTAGTATAATCATCATTCTCAAGGTCAAAAGAGTATAGATAAATACAGAAATAGGAATTTCTATATTACCTTTCCATATGCATATAGACTTGAGCATTTTAACCAAAAACAATGTTATTATCAAATCAGAAAACTAAATTCAAAATAAGAAAAATTGAAAGAGAAAAAAAACATATAAGATTTGTTTAGAAAAAAAATATATAAGATTTGTTTAGAAAAAAAAAAATTCAATTAAAACATATTTGTTCTTCAAGCATTATATAATCTATAAATCTGAAAAGTATTTCCTCTAGAATATTGCTATGGTCATATTTATATGCCAATAAGTACAATATGTCTCATCTGTATATTAGCTTATATATTAGCTGCTACACATTTGAATATCTTGAATATATAGGTTATTATTTTTATGGTTCCTCGCCAATTCCTAATAACTGAGATATTAAAATTAGCGATATCTAATCACTTTACATATTTTCTATAATATTCAATATTTTTAAATACTATGTAAGAAGATAATAAGTCAACTTCATTCCCCTCCCTTCTTCTCCTTTGTTTTATTATCATCCTTCAGAGGCCAAAGTGAGATTAATAAATACATATAAAGCCAGAAGCTACTGAACATGACATGACAATGGCATTTTCCACCAACTTTTAGGTTGCAAGAGTCTGAATATAATTAAATCCCCATTAGTGGTTGTAAATGAAATGTGTCAAAAGATTGGATATAGATAATATTAATACCTCTGTTATCACGTATTCAAGAAGAACCAAAACGAGAAGTCTAGCACCTCTAATCAGAGAGTCGAAACTACGCTGATGAGATAAATGTTGCTCTCTTTCTTTCTCTCTTTCTTTTTTTTTTAAATTTTGTAGTGAGAGTTTAGGTTGGGAATAAAGATTCTTTGACGTTAGTTAGTTTGTTAGATATTTAGCTTAAATTAAGGAGGTTGTAGATGAATGGCCTAAAACATTTCAGTTGTCTAACATTTGATCCAATGGTGCACAAAGGTACACGGTGGAAGTTAGGGGAGTTTCTTTCAAAGAGGAACTCCTTATGAAGAAATTATTTATATTATTTAATTTAAAAATATAATAGAAATTGCACCAAATGTTCCAAAAGAAACATCGTAAGGAAAATTTGAGAAGAATTGTGACATATAAAGAATCATTGAAGATAAAATATTCTGTGGAGATTAAATGTGCCTATAAAACTTAAAACTTCTCATTTTATCAAAACATAGATAAAAAAATAACAATAAATTTATATCACCATATAATTTTAGAAAATAAATATTGTCGTAATTTAAGAGGTTTCAAAGTAATATGTCGATCATTTTCCTTAAATTTCCATGGTAAGTAATACCATATCACAAAATTTTCATCCAATGCCTTGTATATATCATTGACCACGCCAATAGTAATAGTGCCAATAGTAATAGCACAAATATGGTATTCTTCAATGTAGCACAGATCTGGTATTCTTCAAAGTTTTGGCTTGTGTAACTTGCACTGTGGAGTTTTGTAAGGCCGTGAGCGTGCACAAAGCTCATTTCTTGTAGTTTATGTTATAGGAATATCAAATAGGGTACACAAAGCTCATTTCTTGTTACATAAGAAAAAATTTACATTATCTCAGTAATTTATATTATAGGAATATCAACTAGAAAAACCATACAATGAAAGGAAATAATCAAAAAAATTCATTTCTATGTTGTTGCAAGTGACAAGTAAATTGAAAAAATAAAAAGGGTTAACATTGTAGGTCATAGTTTTATGCCTCCTGTTGTTAAACACTCAATAGTTCTCTTTTGAAAGAGATATTAAAACCAATATTAGACTTCTTACAATTATAATTAGTTGCCAAATAAATTTTATCCAAGAGTAGAAAAAGTAGGCAAATCTTAACTTAGTAATTACATTGAATCTTTAAGTGCCAAGAAAACAATATTATGATCGCAAGACCCAAATAATAACTTCAAGAAGGATTCCACAATTGTGTATTTTAGATCTGGATAATGCTCTAAGGATTTTCCCTTTTTAGGTACAATCTAAATATGGGCATGGGAAATTGCAATTTGCAATCCAAGAGGCATACTTGAAACCAAACTTTTAAAATTCAAAACCCAAAAATGCTACATGATAATCTAATCTCATCTCTTGAAATAAATCAAAAGCCCATAAATATACCTCTCTTTGTGCATTGCTTAAATATATTCATATATTCCATAAAATCGATCCATTCTTCGAAATAAATGTTCTTCTTCACCAAAGGGTGGCCTACAAGCCTTCCCATATCTCCACAACCTCCTTTTCTGAGAGGATACTGGCTAGTGAGAAAATGTATATTGTTCTGTTCAGGGCTCGGTGATCAACACCTAGTTTTGAATTTTTTTTTCACAATAAGATATACTTGAAGCACACAAATCATATGGTGTTCAAATGATCATAGAAGATATACATTGTAATTCAGGGGCTCGTACTTTTATCAGTTTTTTCATATTTTTTGATTTAATTATGTTGTTCTTATATCCCATTAGTACAAAATCATAGTGAGAATCAAAAGCTCAATCATGAAAGTGTTGCTGAAATTCAAACATTTCAAAAAGCATTCACAAAAATTGTAAATTTTGGGAGTTCAAAAAAAATGTTTAAACGCCCAATTTTATTAATCTTCCCATAGGCTTTATTAGTAAGGGTGTACATTAAAACATGGAATATTAATTAAACAGGGAGATCAAGAATTTTAGTTACTTGTATATTTCAAAATCCAAAATAGAAGGGGAAAAATATTGAAAAAAAAGAACACCTTTATACTGTGAGCTTCCATAATAGAATCCACTAGTTTTAGTTGTTGAATTATGTAATTGCGAACAATAGTTCCTGCCAAAGATGATATCACAACATACACTTGCTTCACAACAGTGACTAGATTCTCATGATAATCCAATGAACCCTAAATGAAGTCAATGAGTAATGGACATTCTCTTGGATGCATACATGTAATTCATGTATAACGACTGTGAGAATAAAAATAAAATTACATACTTGCAGAAGGTGAGAACCAGATTGCTGGAAGAAAAGGAGGAGCTCTAATTTGTAAATATTTTGAGTTTTTGTAGGACAATACAAAACCTAAGCAGGATAACAAAGATCCAAGCTTTCCCTTACAAATATTTTGCATATGTACCTTCTACCTCCCACCTACACATCCCATGATGAGAACTATCCTCTTTTGGGATCCATTGTTTGCCATTCTGGGGAGCACACATAAATTTTGGTTATTTATAAAATCCAATGCTAACTCAATGCTCAATTATATTATGTTTTTTATTTAAAGAATTAAAAATGAACTATTTAATTATTATGTCCTTTTCAACAACGAAGAGCTTTGAATGGAAAAAGTGCATGCATAATTTTACTTTAGAGTGTTATTTTTCACTAGTGTTGATTGGGAGTTGGTGGGAATTTTTTGTTCATAGTTTCTAATGGATAGATATACTTTTAAAAAAATTTAAAAAGTAATCATGGGTACAGTTGATTTCTGTCGACCACCTTTCTTATTGGCTAGTAAGATAAGAACTTAAAAGCATTAAACGACGAGGAGAAATTTCAAAGTGGAACACTTATTTTTGAAAACATTTATCCTATTTAGAACAACATAAAAATACTAAAATAGAGCATCAGGCATTCATATTTTAGAACAGTAAGAATAAATTTCCTTTGATTCTTTAGTAGTCGGAAATTATATGGTATAGGAGGGTTTTAATTGTGGAAATTCCAACCGTCTGTTATGCTGGAAATTGTATGAGTCAACATGCTAGAAATTGTATGGGGTTTTTTTGCAATTTCATTTGTTTTTTATCTTTATTGTTCTAAGACATAGTATTTTGTTATTTTATTATTCAAACAAGCATTATTATCTCATTGAATATTGAAACATTTTATGTTTTTTATTTTATCAGATTGAATAATTTCATATTTCTTTCTTGAAGATGTTGATATTACTAAAAGAGCTCCCATATGCATTGAAAATTAAAAATGGAATTATATTATTTAAGAACATCATAGTATTTTCTAACTAATATGTGTTGGGTCTCTAGACAAGTAAAAGATTTAGTTTGTGACACTTTCATATTATTTTTGGAAAAACATCATAGAATTTTTTTTTTACAAGAAAAACTACAGATAATAATAACAACCATATGATGACTCTAGAAACAAGCTAACATAAAGTTATGTTGTATCTACCTATGAAAAGAATGGTTCAATTTTTTCTCTCAATTTTAATGACTTTTCTTCCGTTTAACTAAATCTAAGAGATTTTTAATAAATATTTTTTTCACATTCACATCATTTTATTTTTTTAAATTAGCAAACACATTTTTACAATTTTTTACTTTAATTAAATTATATTTAAATTAAACTAACTCCTTGACAACATGCTCTATGGTAGATGTAGAATTTAACAGAATTTTCAAGTCATTGTTTAAGTAGTTGTATTGTTTATTAGCCCTTTTCACATTGCATTTTGAGACAATGTACACATATACAAATTATGGATTCAAGTTATTTCAAAAATCATGAATGAAGCTATAGTTATTGTTTCAAAATTTAGTGTTTTTAATTGAATGAAAATGATAATATATAAAAATTATGGATTCATAATGAGTTTTAATAGGGTACATAACATTATGGATTCAAAATTTAGTGTTTGTTATTGAATGAAAAGATAATCATATGTAAATCTAATTGTATGTAACTGAATGAAAATGATAATCATAAGTAAATCGAAGTTAAAAAAAAATATTTTTGGACTGCATTAATATAAGTATTATTATTAATTTAGATAATAATTATTTTTCATCAAAGTAGCTTTTTCTTTATAGAAAACTACAACTCTAATTTGAAAATTTTATAGGAGAGACATGGGTTGTGTTTTAGTAGCTGGAAATTGTATGGTATAGGAAGGTTTTAATTGTAGGAATTCCAACCATCTGTTTCCTCAAATATTTTTTTAACTTTTGCATGTTAATTTAGCTAAAAATCATATTGTTATGCTCGAAATTGTATGGGGAAACATGCTAGAAATTGTATGGGGTTTTTGCCAATTTCATTTGTTTTTTTATATTTATTGTTCTAAGACATAGTATTATGCTATTTTACTATGCAAACCAACATGATTATCTCATTTAGTATTGAAGTATTTTATGTTTTTCATTTGGGCATATTGAACAATTTGATATTTCTTTCTTCAAGGTGTTGATATTACTAAAATAGCTCCCATATGCATTGAAAATTCAAAATTGAATTACATTATTTAAGAACATCATAGTATTTTCTAACTAATATGTGTTGGATCTCCACACAAGTAAAGGATTTAGTTTGTGACTTTTTCATATTATTTTTGGAAAAACATCATAAAAAAAAATTTAGTGTTTGTAATTAAATTAAAATGATAATCATAAATAAATCTAAGTTTAAAAAAATGGGTACATAAAACTGAATGTATCAAAATGGAAAATGAACCATTCATATCTAAATCTAAATTAAAAAATTCATAGGTAAATATAACTTAAAAATGATCATTCATAGATAAATCTAAATTAAAAATAAGTAAATCAAAGGCAAAGAATTATATAGGGAAAAAAAATTTAAGCAATAAAAATAATTATACAAAATTATTTTGGTATAAAAAAATTTAATTTTTTTACATATTAAAAAATATTATAAACAATAATGCCAAAATAAATTATTACTAAATTTTGAATTTTTTTCATACCGAATTATAAAAAAATAAAAAGGTAAAAATTAAAAATTAAAAAAATTGTAAAACTAAAATTTCTAACCAATTTCTTACTTGTATGACTCACGCTGAAAATGTAAACAGAAAGTAACAACGATTGAATTAAAATAGTGGTTTTAAGTATCTTATGAAACGAGAACAAAATTTTTAGTATTTTTCCCCTAACTTAATTTTTTTTATATATCATTTTTTCTTTATAATTAAAATGAAAACATACTTTCATTAATAGCTTCCATCATTGATTCACTTCTGGATGTTTTATGGAAACGATTATTTTTTATTTTACAATAAAATCCGGTATCTTAGATATCCAAATAGTCAACAACACTGGCTCGTCCTGGGGCCAAATTTAATAAATTTTTATACCCACCTAAATATGTTTTCACAATCGTTTACACTAAGAACATTTCACTGCAACTTTACTTCTTCCCTATTCTTGAGAACCTGAAATTTGAATCACATCAAATAATCTTAATAAAATAATCAATGCGCCAGTTGGAACTGAATCCCTCAATCCAAACAGCAGAGCGATTTTGATTTTATGAGTTTATCCATGCACTCTTTGCTTCATCCCATAGAATGTTTGGGGCCTTCGAAGAATAACATATATTCAAATAAAATAATGATAATAAGACAATAGAAATTGGCTTTACCGAAATTCCATGTGAATATTTTGAATCTGTGGACTCCAAGTCACTGGCATTCCGCTGTAGCTTTACTTCTTTCCCATTATTCAGAACCTGAAATATAAATCACATCAAATAATCTTAATATTCACTAGCATTGTTTCAGCTAACATTTTTGGAGATAGAGATCACTAGTTTATGAGGTCAAACTCTAGGCTTTCAGGGTTTCTGAAACTCTCTAGTGTCTGTAACACACTAAGTATTAGTAAAAACCATCTTTAGTTCTTGCATAGCTAGGAAACGAGATCAGCTAAATGGAGGCTGAGGATCTAATAGGTTTTGGTGAGTTAGTTAGGTAGTTAGGTAAATGGAGGCAGAGGATCTAATGGCCTAAATCATTTCAATCATCTAACATTTGATCCAATGGTGCAAATAGAAACATTGTCGCAGCTAGGAGAGTTGTTTTCAAATAGTGACGCCTTATGACGTAATAATATTTTTTTTATTATCTTTGTTTTAAGTTAATTTGGCATCATGTATGTAGTATTGATAATGAATGGAATTTATGAGATACGATTTATGTGATTCTAATCGAGTAATAAAATTATAAGTTTATTGATGGTATAGTTCTTGATTTTACTACATCTTTAGTTCCTATATTTATGTTATTGAATCTATGAAATTGTTATGATATTGATTTTTTTTTTTTAATTAAGATTACCTCTGACTATTAACATGGATAATCTATACGAAGATTTAATATACAAAGTGGGATGGCATGAAGCATTTTCAAACATACATCAAGAAGCACAATATTACATAGATTGGTTTATGACTAAACATGACTTGAAATAGATGCCAAAAATAAATAAATTAATGGGTGGGTTAAGCTAAAACATTCATATAAATAATGTTATAAATTATCTAAACAACATAACCTAGAAATAATAAATGGGAGAAGGAAAATTCCCAAGATGAGTAAATAAATAAGTGATCATGTCATCCATTAGAGGAGGTTGGCCATGGTTATCCAAGGGACTCTTCCATCCATTAGTAATGGATTGGCATCTATATGCTAGATAGGTTCCCAAAAATCCCTAGGAGGCTCTAGAGGTAGTTTAAGATCCTCAAAGATGGAAAAGGATATAGTTGAAAAGCGTTTATCATTTTTTGATGGTGCTAGAGAAAACTTCTCTTGGATTCACAACATTGTTGTAATTTCCTACTATATCAATGGTGGGGAATATTTTCTCCTCTCATGAACCAACAAATTTAGGCATTAAAAGGTTAGTTCAAAACCAACCATAACTAGTGACGTAAAATTAACACAAAAAAGCATAAAATAAAGGTTATTGATTTACATTAGAAGGATTTTATTGGGAAAACTAGGTACACCGATAATGGAATTAACACCTTTTCCAATCCATAAAGATATATTCATTGATACCTTTCCCAATACAAAGGATATATTCATTGATTCTATGGCTAATCCATAAAAACATATCATTAATCCCTAACTCCCTTAACCAATTTTCCTACTCCATAACTATTCTAGACAACACTAACCACTTGAGGAACTATATAAAATAATATTCCAAGAATTTAAATAGACTTCATCATATCAATAACATGAGTGAATACCATGAGTGCCTAATACCATGATTGCCTAATACCATGGGTCTTTATACCACCAATCATTGTTGGGTAGGTGATATATTATTTGCATGAGTATCCCCACATGTGATTCATTGCACTAGGAATAGTAGGGGGTTCACAAGGGTATGTGAGAATGAAAATAAATTGAATGGTTTTTTCGTTTTTAGTGCTTTTGAAGACATGGTTTTTCATTCAGAATGTTTTTGGCACATCGTGATTCAAACCATGGTTAACGAAATACAACTCTATTCTAATCCTTTGTGAATATATTAGAAGTTTAATCATGGCATGGGATATACATATTGGATTGTAAGGTTGTAAAGAAACATATACTAAAAATAAATCTATTTTTCATGATGGAATTATAGTTAACAAACTATGCTTCTATTCTTATTCAATATTAATATATCAGAAGTGTAAGCATGCCATGGGATATACATATTGGATTGTAACATTGTAAAGAAAAATATACTAAAAAGAAATTTATTTTTCCTCATGTTTGGTTTATATGGCACATTATCTCTGTGTGTGTCTGCATGTGTGTTCCATTGGATAATTTTCAACTCTTAATAAGTTTTTGTTTGCAGCATTTAATTGTACATGGTTAAAATAAGTACTTGGTATCACAATAGTTTGGACACAAGGGTATGCCTTTGTGGTGAAGTGGTCTGGCTTGAGCTTGTGGTCAACGATTTTTTAGTAGGATATTTTTATAATAAACTATTGTGGTGATAGGAAATAATGAGGAATTCAAATATCAAGATCAAGGAATTCAACTAATAGAGTTTTGATTTGTGCAAGCTGAAAATGGAAGATCTATTAGTCGACAATGACTCGCAGATTAGTATGGATCCAATTATTTCACTCATTATAATATTGATACAATTAAGGACCATGTTGGATCCAATGAAAAATAAAATAATGAAATTTCCACCCTTAGATTTAGTGTTACTAAATGTTTTACGAGAAGCTACAAAAAAGGAATTATGGAACAGGTTGGGGGGTTTCTATCAATCTAAGGCCCTCATGAACAAATTGTTCCTACATAAGAAGCTACATAGATTGAGGATGAAGGATGGAAACATGGTGATAGAGAACTTGAACGCATTAAATATTTTGGAAATTTTTATATTATATGTTGATATTAAGATTTCAAAATGAACATAATTGTATCAATTTGTTGCATACTTTATTAGACTTAGGGGATAGTCTGGTTGTTTCCATAGGCAATAGTGAAACTAATTTATTTTTTAATGAAATAATATCATCCTTATTACTAGAGGGGATGATATAAAATACCATGGAAAGTCCAAATGTAGATTCCTTATTTTTAAGAGTATGCCCCCATAATATAAATAAAAATAGGTTATGAAGTAGAAAATCTAAATCTATATGAAAATTCATAAAGGTATGGTGGAGATGTGGAAAATAAAGTAACTGTAAGAAATATTATAGGTCCAAAAGTGTTGATAAATGAAATGGATATGATAATTCTACTTCCACAAAGGAAAGCACCTACTCAAATGAATGAGGGAATGTGTATTTTTCCTCTTCAAGCACAAACCTATATCTCATGGTTGATTAAATTAGGTGCATATTTTGATATGATTGCTCAAAGGGAGTGCTTTTGTGAGTATGAAAGGTAAGATGGTGATGATGTTTTTCTATGAGATGAATCGATAACAAAAATTGTAGACCAAGTAGAATTTAAGTTGAGTTTCATGGAAGAGAGGATTAGAGTACTCCCTAATGCTTTGCACATCCCAGGATTGGCCATAGTTTGACTTGTATAAGTAGTATGAGTGATGGAGGTGAAAAAATATTATTTAAAAAGGATACATGTAGGATGTTACAAGCAACAATGGTATTTTATGAGGGTATTTTGGATTGTAAATCTATATAAGATACTAGGAATCACTATTAGTGACTAGTGCAACAATTTCATTATCCCTAAGAGTGGATTTGAAGAACGAAAATCCCATATCGTCGCTAAAGAGAAGATAATATTGTGGCTTTAAATGTTGTGACATATTAGAGAGAATATTATTTTGGTACTACATCGTTAATATATGTTTTAAGGTGTGTATAATTTCTCTTTGGATTTTCATTTCTGTGAGGTAAGACTCTCCTCTAGTGAGGTAAGACTCTCCTCTAGTGATTCGATGGTAGACAGAGTATTACATTTTATGCACAATGATGGTTTTGGACCTATGTTGATTTCTTCATTGGTAAATATTTATACCACGACTCATTTATAGATGATGCCTCGAGGAATACATGGATTTATTTTCTTATGAATAAATTTGAATTATTTGAAAAAATTAAAGAGTTCAAAATATCCTATGGAAAATCATATAGTGAAGAAAATTAAAGGGATGAAATGGGATAATGGTGGTGTATTTTATAGGAATGAATTCAAGCATTATGTAAGAAGTGTCGTATATCAAGGTATAAGACTACTTTATACACACCTCAAAAAATGGAGGTGTACAAAGGATTAACAAGACACTATTTGAAAAATAAGAAGAGTATGCTCAAAGGTGGCAGGTTAGGGAAAGCATTATTGGTAAAGATAGTGGATACTATGTGTTACTTGGTAAATAAATCACCCTCATCAATACTAGATGAAAATTCTCCACATTAGGTATGGATTAGTAAGAAACCATCTCTTAAACATCTGAGGGTATTTGGTTATGATGCTTATGTACATTTCTAAAGGAGAGTAGGAGTAAGCTAGGTAATAAAGTTGAAAAGTGTATCTTTATTGGATACAAATATGATTTGAAATGTTATAACTTTTTCAATTTAGTAGATAAGTAGGTAGGTTATAGTCAATATTTTATTTTTATGGAAATCAAATACGTTTTCAAAAAATAAGGTCCTAACAAGGGAGAAAAAAAAATAGGGATAATGGATCCTGAATTAGAGGATGATGAATCATGCTCTATAGAATAAAAAGAGCCAAAAGAAGAAGAATATCACACTTCATTATTGTGAGTACAGGAGTAAATCTAAATGAAATTGTTGTATTTTCATTAATATAGAACATGTGCATATACTAGGAGAGGGAGACTATTTGGCTTCATCTCCCAGCGCCTTTTTTTATTCTAACTTCCTTTATTTCTTCTATTTATGATATTTCCATAAATTTCTTAATCCCAAATATTAGGTGTTAAAATACCCACCTTAATCCGAAAGGATGTTGGTGAGTCCAACCATCATTTTGAATCTTTCAAAATTTTCCCTTCCAAGAACTTTGGTGAAGACATTTGCAATTCTCTCATTTGTGGAATAATGTCGTAGATGGATCATATTGGCCTCAACATGATGTCGAATCAAATGATACTTTGTATTTATGTACTTGGTTCAATCATGGAACTTCCAGTTATTTGCCAACATTATTTCATAAGCGTTACTAATTAAAGAGTAGTTGAATTCACTTGTTTATCTTGGAAATCTTTAAGAATTTTCCTTAGCCACACAATTTACTTTTTTTCTTCAGTTGTTGCCACATATTTTTCCTTATTTGTTGAGTCTTTTGGAACTAATTGTTTGTGTGACCTTCAGGAGAGATATTATAATCTAAGACTCATAACATAACCTGAAGTAGATACTCTGGTTTCTTTATCTCGATCATAATCAAGATCAAAGTATCCAATCAAGGTGAAGTCACCCACCTTTTTATAATTGACTCCAAACACTTGAGTTCCCTTTAAGTACTTTAGAACTCTTTTTGCAGTAGACCAATGACCCTCAAAATTATTTTTCATAAACCTTGAGAGGATTTCAATGGAAATGAAATGTCTGGTATGGTAGTAGTGAGGTATTTGGGACTTCCTATGAGTTGTTCATACTTTGTAGCATCCTCAAATTCCTTTCATTTATTAGACGTGAGCTTTAAATTAAGTTCTATTATAGTAGTCAAACGATTGAACTCAGCCATGTCAAACATGTTGAACATATCTCCAATATCATTCTTCTGAGAGAGGAATATAAAATTTGTATGTTTGGTTACTTCATTACCAAGATAGTAGTGAACATAGCCCAAAACTGTTAATACAAAACCTTTCCTTAGTTCCTTATTTATCGATGCATTATAGTTCTCATTGTTACCATTGTTTTACGTTCATCAAAGAGGTCGAGGAAGAATAATATATATATATATATATATATATATATATATATATATATATATATATATATATATATATATATATATATATATATATATATATATATATATATATATATATATATATATATATATATATATATATATATACACACACACACACACACACACACACATATATATATTATTAAAATAGCATAAAAGAGTTCCAGCTACATTATGGAGGATGAATATGTCCTTTTTACGAAATTAGGCTTGTTAGTTATAGCTTTTTTAGTTACAATACCATGGGTAAATTCCATGGGTGGATAAATACCATGGGTGAATGAATCCAATGAGTGCATGCCACTATCCAATTGTTTCATTAACCATTTTTAGTTACACTACCATGGGTTATTTCCATGGGTGGATAAATACCATAGGTGGATGAATACCGTGTGTGGATGCCACTTTCCATTTGGATCACTCCTCCCCCCATGAGAAGAAATGGTCCCCATTGCTTGAAGTTCCTTCCTTAGAATCATTTGTTGAATATGAAGACCCATGAGAATGGTTTTGTGTGGTTGACAGATAACTGTGATGGAAAAAGCTTTCAGGATAGAGATAACATGTGATGCTTGTGACCAATTGTGATATTGGTATTGTGTAGCCTAGAAAATGGAATTCGATGAACTATGGTTATTTGGATGACCCATAACCATAATGAATGAATATAAAAGGATATCGATACCTTGTAATCCTTATGACCAAATTTTATTTTGACACTGTACGACTTAGAAAATTTATTTTGATGACAAGGGTTTTGTGTGGTTGGCTCATAACCTTGTAACCTTAACATGACAGTAATATCTAACAAATTTCATAAAGTTTGATAGAAATATACATAGTAATACAAGGGAAACAAAAAGATTTAGTGCCTTGTAGAGCATGGAAGTTAGCCTATTCACAAACTCTTTGGTATGGTTATATTGGTGAAGATGGTAAAAATGCAACATCTTCATTCTTGTTCGACTCAGTGGTTCTCATGTTAATATGTGGAATATATGTAGTATTCAATAATAAACATATATATAATAATCTATAGTTCACTGGTAGGTTGCATTTCCTCCATTATCCGTTGTAGGCTAGTAAAAACCACATAGTGCTTCCACTCCTCCTTCAATGAAACTAGCAGGATTTTGCCATAGGTATGCACCACCTACCTTGTCGGCACTACCCATGCCAAGGTAGAGATTATTTTCTCGAGTGGTTGGGTTTCTTTAACTTTTTCGAGATACTGCACATGGAATCATTGGACACTACACCATCCTATATGTCCAACTAGTGGAGGTGGACAAGCAACGTGATGGCACTACCTAGTGACTCCATGTACTAGAAGGCTGACAGTGAAAACTTCCAGGACCATAAGGTCTTGAATAAATGGATGCATTTATTTTCAATTGGGTAGGTGTGCGTCAAGCCCTTTGAAGAAGTTGGTGCTTAGGTTGTCAAGGGGGTGAATGTAGAACCCTTTCTTAGTGATGTTGATGGCTTTCAACTAGATAAGACACTCACTCTCCCCTGTGAAGTCATCCATGATAACCATCAAGCCTCAATGTTCCTGCATAAGTTTCTTATGCCTTTCATAAGAACCATCATGTTCATCCAGGTGGTGTTGCTACCTCCCATGAACATAAATATAAACATTTACTTATAGGGAAAGGGTGAAATCCTATTATTGAGCACAAGCCATTGTGCACCGTAGCCCATAAATCATTGAATATAACTAATGAGAATAAATAAGCCAGGAAGGTAAATAATAGAAATAAATCCATGTTACAAGATCAAAGGCGTCCATAACACCCTTATCGATGCTGATGTTATTCAAAAAAGTGTGCTTCACATCAAAAATCAATTTAAGTGCCACGAAATAGTTATAGAGGGTGGAATTGTTCCCTGTAATGGCTTATACCTAGATGGTTGTTACAGACCCAACCTGATTCAATACATGTGATCAACATCATGGGGGGCTAAGATCTGAGAGACCTGAATGTGATAGGGAAGACTAAAATGAAAAAAAAACACAAAAAAATTATATTTATTAAAATGACATAAAATAGTTCTAACTACATTGTGTAGGATGAATTTGTCCTTTTTATGAAATGAGGCTTGTTACTTATAGCCTTTTTTAGTTACAATACCATGGGTAAATTGCATGGGTGGATAAATACCATGGGTGGATGAACACAATGGGTGGATTCCACTTTCCATTCATGTCATTAGCCATTTTTAGCAACAATACCATGGGTGGATCAATACCATTGGTGGGTGCCACTTTCCATTTGGATCAACAAGATATACAATTTTTTTCCAAATTTATTCACAAATAAATTTGAATCATCGATTTCATAATGTTTGAAATTTAGTTTTAGAAGATCCTCAGTCAATTTCTCGTACCAGGGGCCATGCACAGATTTTACAATCTTGCATACTTTGTGTTCCTATCCCTTCACAAGAAATCCTTTTGGTTGGGAAAAAAAATTATATTTAATATATTTATTCAAGAAAGTAAATTTTACATCATTTTTCTAAAATTCCAACCATTCTGAGTTACCAAGGGAACACGTGTCTGGATGGTAGCCCATTTTTTTATCAAGGAAAATCTCTCCTCACAATCGAACCCTTCCTTTTCTACAAAACCTTTTGCAGCAAGCATGGACTTATGATTTTCAAGTGATCCATCTTCTTTATACTTGTTCTTGAAGACCCATTTGTAGGAAATTGGTTTGGTTCCCAATGGTGGATCACCTAACTTCTAAGTGACATTCGTTATCAAAGAATAATATTCAATATGCATTGCCTCTTTCCATTCATCATGGGAAGTAGCTTCCTTTAAGGAATTTGGTTTGAAGTATGTAGAAAAATTCAATTGACAATCATAAGTGATATCCATATCAATAGGTGAATCGTGATCGTATACATCCCCTCCATTATCTCTAGTTGAGCTTCTTTTTCCTATATTTCCAACCTCATTACGACGAACACTTTCAAGTGTATTTGAAAGCCATTTTGGAGGACATTTATGAGATGGTCAATCATGCTCATTTGACTGGGATGGGACTTAATAAATATTTGGCCTCCCAATTTGGTTGATCATATCACTCAAAGTGTCCTCTAGATCAGTGGAAAGAGCTTCATGCGGTAGAGAGAGTGCTTTAGGAGAACATTCCACAAATTGATCCAGTGTAGGGATCCCTCCTTCAATATCTGGAAGCATTATCGAAGTCTCGAAAAAAATTTACATGTCTAAATCTATCCAAGTGTTCAAACTACCGATAAACAACATTCTCAGTCTTACAAGATTCAAGAAATATTACATCTCTAGATATTATAAACTTCTTATTCACGTCATCACATAGATGGTATGATTTCTAGGTATTTGAATACCCTAAGAAGATACATTTGAAAATATTTGCACCGAGTTTGTTTCGATGTTACTTAGGTATCAAGGAATAATAGGTGGAACCAAAAAACTTGATATGTGTCACTGAATCAATGTGGCCATACCAAATTTCATAGGGAGTCTTGTTTCTTATGTCATGGGATGGACACATATTCTTTATGTACACAACACATAGAACCACATCAGCCAAAAACATTAGCTTAACATTATTAAAAAAATCATTGAACATACAATATTTAAGATTGTCTTTTTCATTCTTTCAGCTACTCCATTTTGTTGGGTACTATAAGGCATGGTTGTTTGATGTCTGAACCCATGTTAGCGAAGATAATTTCCAAACTAATTTGGAGTATATTATTTTCCATTATCAATATGAATAGAACCAATATGAGATTGTGCCTCATTTTCAATCCATGCATGAATTTTCTTGAATGCTTCAAAATCGTAATATTTTTTTTCTGTAAATAAACCGAACACATTCTGGTGTACTCATTAATAAATTTCATCATATATTTATTACCATTTTCAGAAGGAACGAGCATTGGGCCACATAAAATAGAATGAATGAGTTTAATTTTTCTATTTTCTCTGGAATCAGAATCATGAAAAGGTATTGTTTTTTTCTTTCCTAAGATACAAGCATAACATTGCGTAAGTTTCCTAGGAATAGTTGGAAAACTAGTAACACCATTTTTCTTCAAAAAATGAAGTTTATAATAGTTCAAGTGCCCAAATCTAGCATGCCATAAAAGAATTTATGGAAATGTACCTTAATCATAGTGAGAACTATATGAGAATTTTTGTGCATGAGAAAAGGTTCCTTGGAGTTTTAGAAGTGTTTCTTCTTTTATTCCATTCATGACAAGTGAGTGATATGATGCTTTTATTACATCAAACTTTCTAACAAATATGTGAATGGAGTGCTTGATGGAAGATATGGACCAAAGACAACAACTATATCCTGAGCTTAGGGAGGTATTGAACATAATGTAGAAGAAATTTTGAAAGACCAAGAATTTTGATCCTGATGGTGCTAAGCCTCGATGGCTTGAATTTTCACTTGTCTGCAAAGTATATTGCTCCATCAACATTGTCAGTGAATTATTCAAAGAAATATCTTCTGAAATTCATGTGGAAAGTTGCTCCTAAATTATTCAACCAAACATATTTCCATGAATTAAGTGAAGAATTGAATAATTATTCAATTACTCCAATGTTGAAATGTTCCAAAACATAATGAGTATACTTAGGTGCTTTTCATTTCACTTTACTATGTGTTTTACCTGCTTCTTTATTTATTTCCTTCTTGATTTTTTCACAAGGTAGCTTACATTTGGAAGCATCATATCCATCTCTATTGTATCATAAGAAATGAAGATCAAAATTTTCTCCTCGGAAATATCTACCCCCCTTGCCTCTAAAATTATTCCTTCCTCTTCCTCTTTGGCCACCTCTTCCCTTAGAAGAATCCAATGCATGATTCTTCTCTTTCTTTTCAAGGCACACAACTTTGTCAAAATATTCACGTGTTTTATTTTTCCCAAAATACTTGTCTCTTTCAAAAAACTTCTTCTCAATTGAACCAAAGGAAATCTCCTTAAGTTTTCCACTTGCTTGCAAGGACTAAAGATAAGGGTGAGTAAGTGGGATATAATGCCTTGACATAAGTTGTGAGAGGAACATCTATTTCAACACCAGTGGATTTTATGGCATGCATAATGGATTTTAATTATGATGCTAAGGAAAGAGGGTCATCATTTTTCAACTCAATATTGAACAACTTGATCATCAGTTGAGTAACTTCAATCTCAAAGTGTGATTCATATAATTCCTTAAAATTATTTAAAGCTTCAAAAGAATTTGAAAATGGTGAAATATGATGACTCCCCTCTTTATTTACTGACGCTACAATCAAGGCATATGCCTTGATGTTATTGTTTTCCCACATGGCAATATCATTATCTAAAGCATGCTTTTCAGGTGCATTTTCTACTTCTCCTTCACAAACCCTTTTCCATAGCTCATTGAAAATAAAATTTTGTTCTATTTTCCTGAGCCACTCATGGTAGTTATCTTTTCTAGTGATAATTACTCCCATTATATATATACAAGTGAATGTAGAATAAAATTTGATTTGGACCCTGAATAACCACAAATATGAAATGTCTGTATAGTAAAATTGATATTCCTTTCATATAAAAAACCATCAAACTTATAATTCATATAATGATTTCAAAATATCAACACAAGCTCTTAAAAAAAACTCATTCATACATATATATATATATATATATAGTATTAAAGAGTTTCAAATATACAAACCATATCAAAAATTTACTTTATATGGCATTTCATTAAAAACATAACCAACACACATCCATATACGTATGGTACTTCACCGTTCATATATCCATAAGAACATAGACCATTACAAGAGATTTGATTCAGTTATATGTTATTAAATATAACCACCGAAAAAAATATTTTAATGCATTAGTCAACGAACACGTATATGCCATATCACAACCCTTCACAAATTTTTTTCATCACTTTTTAAACGCTTTAGTCATGGTTTTCGACTCTTAAATAAATTGTTTAATCACTTAATGCAGTCTCCAATGTTCAGTCCTTCAAAAAAAAATATCAATTCATAGCAGCATACATAACATTCAACACAAAGCAAAATATGTGGTATCATATATTAGTCAAGTCGTTAACGCATAGGTCCAACACATGAATTCCAGGTTTCAAACAAGCTTCATTCTAGCAAGTGAATGTCATAAATCCAGCTACTCCTTCTATGAAACTCTGTAGTACTCACACCAAACCATCCTCTCCATCAAATCCCATGACATATAAAACCAATACACAAATACCAATGCTTATCAATATATCATTCAACACAAATTGACCGACACAACATGGATGAGAAAAATGGGAGAATGAATGGTATAACGGAATGACCATGGAGTTCAACACATTTCAATGCATCACATCCAACATAGGATTTTTAATGCACATATTTTAAGAAAAAAAATACTAAATCAAAGAAGAGAGGGACAAAATATGGTATAAAATTGATAGGTGTTACAACACAAGAAAACTAATTTTCGAGTTGGCTTTGACACCATGTTAGGCTAGGAGTAACTCCAAATGATTTTTTTGTATTTCCATTAAGATAGAACATGGATATATAGAAGGAGAGGGAGACTATTGGATTTCATATCCCAATGCCTCTTTTTCTTTTAACTTCCTTTAACTCTTCTATTCACAATATTTACATAATGTTATTAATCCCAAAGATAAGGTGTCAATGGGTATTAATGAGATAAATTTAGGAAATAAGGAAGATAGCAAGGTATAGTCCACCTAATTTATATTCTAATTTTTTTTATTATTACTTATGATAATCCTAGAACTATTAGAGAGGTAGTGGATTTACCAAATGGAAAAATCTAGAAAAAGGTGGTGGTTTAAGAAATGGTAGTCTTAGACAAGAAAGAGGCTTGGGATCTAGTGGAAGTATTGGCTGGAATAAATCCCATCGGTAGAAATGGTGTTTAAAAATAATTTGAATGAATAAGCCAAAGTGTAGAAAAAAAAACTTGGTTAGTATAAAAGCCTAAAGGTCATTTCTTTGTAGAGGGAATTGACTGGTGATATTTTTTCTCATGTTGCCAAGTTAAATTGTATTAAATTTATTTTTTTGTTGTTAGTAATTTTAATTAAAAAAAATAAAATATGGATGTGAAGAGAACATTCCTACATGGGGATCTAGAAGAAGAAATATAGATGAAGCAACTAGAAGGTTTTTATTTGAAGGGGAAGAAAGAGCCAATATGATGTTGAAAATGTATGTATTTATGTTAATGAAATCTGTTATCACTCCTCAAATTTTCAAAATCTCATGCTTGAAAATCAGTCATAATACTCCTTCAAATTTCTTAGGTTGCAAGATATAATAAAATGACATATTTTATGGTATATTTAAGTTTAGAAAACTTTGGATGAGGTCTTAGAAATGATTCCAAGTCACATCGGAGGAGTGTGTTTTGAGTAGAAACTTTGAAATGATCATAAGTCCAAAAGTTTTCCATTTGTCACCAAACTGTCTGAGTTGGCAGCAAATATAGCACGAAATTAACAGAATTTTTTATGGAAACACCTAGTAGTTCCGTAGCAAAACTGACACTTGTCAAATGAAACCTACTATGAAATCTCTGCTAGTATTTAGTGGTTTAAAGAGTAATGATGAAATTTTTAAGTGTTTGAGAATTTCAAGGACCTGCTACCAGATTTTAGCCATCATTTAGAAGTTATGCACTCTCTCATACCAGTCATCATTTGTCTTACGTCTTCTCATTCCTCTTGTGAATGTTTATCTCTCACCTCTTTCACTTTGTTTTTCCGCACTTATCATTTGCTACCAAAGCAGCCCTCTGCCAAGAAGCTCCCCAGTAAAAACCCTTGTTGTTATATCAGTTTCTCTCCATCTTAACTGCTCTCTGTCATCAAGCATTTTCTCCCAAACAAGTGTAAATTTGTAGGAAAAGCCACTGCTGCATCATATAGGAAATGGCTATAGCTACACCCAAGAAACTTTATAAAGGATATTTTGGAAGAATAATTGAAAGTTGTCAAATATGAATTGGCTGAGACAAAGAAAGAGCTGGAAGGATATAAGAAATATAGATAGATGATAGATGAGGTAGAGAAGAAAGTAACTGAACAGGTTATTCATTTTGATACTTCCATTGCAAAAGCCAAGAATCTGTTGAGGAGGACACAATCTTTACGCATCATGGTGTCACAGACAAGAAAGAGGAACTTGTGGTTAGAAGCAGAGAGAAAAAGTCTTCAAATACAATCCAAAATATTAAAATAAGATATGGATTTGATGAAGATAGAATAAAATAAAAATGACTTGGAAAGAGGAACCATGGACAAAACCATTGAAACTGCTCAAGAAGAAACAATTGGTAAATAAGGAGGTAACAAATGGATTATGGACCTTTTTGTCTTAGATTATCAATAAACTACATACAACCATGTTCATATGCTTTTTGAAGCTCAAATACAAGATTTTTCAAATTTCCAAAGTATTGGGCAATTCCGCAGCAACTCTCAGGCTTGAAGCCCACCTTTTGCTGCGGAATTTCTAAAGGTTTCTTTTTGGGTTTTAAGAGACATAAATTGATGGGAGTGAGCAGTTTTGGAGGTCATGTTTAATTTTTTTTTATAATTTAATGTCTTCCCCAATGGTTAAAAAATAGCTGAGGAATATCACAAGTTAATATTTTGTGTGCACTACAAAAATAGGTTGTTTCGTAGCTCAAAACAGAGTTTGACAGTATGGACATTTTTTGTTACAAATGATGAAAAAGAGTGAAAAAGGTTAAGCATGTGTAAAGTTATTCATCATAAAGGTGTCAAAGAGTATCAGGATGACAAAGAGTATTAGATTTGCTAAGTGGATATTTCCAGTTAGAGAAGTTTGAAAAGATACTAGCCAACATGTGCCAAGTCATCAAACTAACTTCTTTTAAATGAGGGACAGAGTTACTTCAAGAAGAAAATCATGATATAAATGTTTTTTTAAGTGCTAGCGTGGTAAAGAGATTAGATTCATTTAGAGGAAGACTTGGATCAGTTTAGTTTAAATGTAATAAATAAGTTTTTTAGTCCTAGTAGGACTCTTAGTCTTATTTCAAATAGGTGTCAGTCCTAGTCTCTAGAATCTAGTTTATGGTTAGATTTAAGTTTCAGTTTAAATTTAAATGGTCTAGCCACTTGGCAGACTAGTTGTAAAGGCTAAAATCCTATAAATAGTAGAAACTTGGATGTAGTAAAGGTTGGAAAATGTTATCAGAATAGTCTACTTTTGTAAATGCTTTGGATGGATTGATATATACAGAAGCAATTTAACTTTTCTGAAACTGAGATTCTTACTGTAATTTAGTGAGATTTATCTTCTATCATATGTTTTACTTCCATATTTTTTATGCTTAATACTCAGAATTCATGGGAACATGATCTGACTTCCTTTAAGTGTTAATTTATGGTGAATTGAGTTCTTAGGTCCTATCTATAGATGGTTTTATTCAATGTTTGATACTTATTACTCATAATTCATGGTCATTCATGTTCTGACTTCCTTTAAGAGTTAAGCCTAGATAAATCTCTATTAAATACTTTCCTTTCAATATCTTGAGGTATCATTACTCAGAATTCATGCACTCATGATCTGACTTCCTTTAAGCCTTAAGATATTGAGACTTTCCTGAATGTGTCACTCTTTCATTGAAGTATAAACAAGCCTCAGTTTTATAAGAAGAGTTATTTTGTTATCTTTATCCCTGTCACTGACTCCATAGCCCAATGGTAGCTAGTATCCATATTTCAACCAAAAAACCTACAAAATCATAAACCATTGAGTTAGCCATCGATCTAATCAGTAATCAAAAATCTTAAACCTATTGAGAGAGCCCTCTCAGGTTCAGGAGGCTATGCCTCAACTAAAAGTCTGGTTTGAAATAGTTACACTGAAGTGGTCTGATCAATAGCCTATTGCGGTCCTATTTTGGTGATAACACAATCAACAAACATGTGGTATTAATAAATTGATACCTATATATTAGGAATTGAATTCTAAAGAAGTGAAATAGAACATTATGTGTATTTCAAATTGTTGCATCTAAATGTTAGAAAATTATATATTGTGGAGCAATGCAACACATAAAATATGCAAAAAATATAAGCACACAAAACACATAAAACCAGAGAGACACAGATATACGTGGTTCACCCAGTTTGGGCTACGTCCACCACGAACAACCAGTCCTTCATTTCTATTATCCAGCAAAAAATTGAAGAGACAGAACCTACAGCAGATCCGTTGTAATATCCTGTGTTCTCTCTCACAGCCTCCCTATATGTTTCTCACTCTGAGAATACACACCATACATAGCCACAATACAATACCCTCATAAAAGCGAGGGGTTGCCTTCTAGGGAAAAAAACCCTAATCTAAGCATAAATTCTACCGTTAGATCAACTGCGTATGAATGGCCCAGATTGACTAGAAATTACTATAGTTTTATAAGGAAATTTTACATCTGTTTTTAGCTTCGGGGCTGCTGCCCCTGAAACCCCCAACGAGGGGGGGGGGCTACGAAAAGCACTGCGACCCCCCCTGGACCCCCATAGTAGCGATTAATTATAGGCGGTTTTGCCGCCCCTTTTAAGGTACAGGGGTCCAATGCTGTGATACAAAGTAAAAAAGATAATCAGGCTCCACACCCAACAATCTCCCACTTCGAGACTGATTGTAGCAACTCCACTGCTGCTTCATTTGCTGGAAAATGACTCCTCTTTGGACCTGGCTATTCCTCATCTTCATCGTCATCCTTGAAGACCAATTGAAACTGAGCACATTCTCAGTTTCTCCCTGGTTACAACTTTTGTTAGCATATCTACAGGATTCTAGCTAGTGTGTATCTTTTCCAGCTTCAACTCTCCATCTTCCAATACTGACCGTATGAAATGGTACTTGAGATGTATGTGTTTAGTCCTGGAATGAAATGTTGAGTTCTTTGCAAGATGAATAGCACTTTGGCTATCACTGTATAGTGTGCCCATATCATGCTTCTTACCCAATTCATCCATAAACCTTTGTAACCAAATCATTTCTTTACTAGCCTCTGTAGCAGCAACATACTCGGCTTCTGTCGTTGAAAGTGCAACAACACTTTGGATTTTTGAAACCCAACTGACAGCTATTCCACATACAGTAAATACATATCCTGTAGTGCTCCTCCTATTATCTCTGTCACCTGCCATATCTGCATCAACATATCCTTGTAGAGCAATGTTTGAACCACCAAAGCATAATGCTTGATTTGTGGTACCTCTCAAATATCTGAGAATCCATTTTACTGCCATCCAATGTTCTTTTCCCGGATTATTCATGTACCTGCGTACAACTCCCACTGCATGTGCAATATCAGGCCTTGTGCAGACCATTGCATACATTAAGCTTCCAACTGCTGATGCATATGGAACTTTAGACATATAATCCATGTCTTCTTGGGTCTTTGGGCACATCTCCTTACTAAGTTTTAAATGGCTAGCAAAAGGTGTACTAACTGGTTTTTCATTCTACATATTAAATCTTTTCAACACCTTTTCTATGTACTCATTCTGAGACAGTGTTAATTTGTGATTTTTCCTATCTCTAGTTATCCTCATACCAAGGATTTGTTTTGCAGCTCCCAAATCCTTCATTGCAAATGAATTTGCCAATTTTATTTTGAGAACATTTATTTCCTGCATGTTAGAACCCGCAACAAGCATGTCATCTACATACAATAACAATATAATATAGCTGCCATCATTTTTCCTTTTTGGATAAACACAATGATCCAAGTGACATCTAGTATAACCTTGTTCATACATATACTTGTCAAATTTTAGATACCACTGCCTTGGAGCCTGTTTTAAGCCATACAAGCTCTTCTTTAACCTGCACACCAATTTTTCTTTCCATTTTACCTCATATCCTTCTGGTTGCTGCATTTATATCTCTTCCTCCAAATCTCCATGGAGAAATGTTGTCTTTACATCTAACTGTTCAAGATGTAAATCTTCCGCTGCTACAGGACATTAAATAGTTCTGATTGAAGTCATTTTAACAACTTAAGAAAATATTTCATCAAAATCAATACCTTTCTTCTGTGCAAACCCCTTCACCACAAGTCTAGCTTTGTACCACTGTTTTCCTCCATCTTCTTCCTTCAGCCTGTAAACCCATTTATTCTGCAATGCAGTTTTACCTGTAGGCAACCTGACTAAGTCCCAAGTCTGGTTATGCATTAAGGAGTCCATATCTTCTTCCATGGCTAGCTCGCACTTCTTCCTACTTTCAACCTGCATTTCTTCTTCATAGCATTCAGGTTCACCAAAATTAGTCAACAATAAATAATATAATGAAGGAGAGTATCGTTCAGGGGGTATACTTATCCTAGTAGATCTTCTAACACCACTTTTAGGTGTTTGAGGTGCCTGTTGCTGTTGTGGTGGTTGTTGTTGCTGTGGTTGTTGATTATTATTATTTTCAGGCACCTTTAATTTTTCAGTTATCTCATCAAGAACCGTGTATTCCTTGCTTTCTTTTTCCTGTTTCTTTTCCTGTAGCTGATTCTTATACAAGACCTTTTCATTGAATATTACGTCTCTACTCCTAATGATTTTGTGATTTTCATAATCATATAAGTGATAACCAAAATCATTAGCACCATATCCAATAAAGGTACATTTCTTTGATTTTGCCTCAAGCTTTGTTCTATTTTATTTATTAATATGGACAAAGGCCTCACAACCAAATGGCTTTAAAAAAGAGTAGTTTACCTTTTTACATGTCCATGCTTCCTCTGGAATACCACCATCCAAGGAACTTGAAGGCCCTCTGTTTATTAGATAAACAACAGTATCTACAACATCTGCCCAAAATTTTAAAGGCAATCCTACACGCAATCTCATGCACCTTGCACGCTCCATGATTGTTCTGTTTATTCTTTCTGACACACCATTTTCTTGTGGTGTTCTTGGAATTTTCTTCTCTCTGTGAATTCCATGCTCTGAACAGTACCTATCAAACTCTTTCCTGCAATATTCACCTCCATTGTCTGATTTGAGACACTTCAACTTATTTCCTGTCTCAATCTCAACCGAAGCTTTCCATTTCTTGAAAGTATCAAATACATCATATTTATTCTGAATACAATAAATCCATGTTTTTCTAGTTGCATCATCAATAAAAGTAACATAATAATGAGAGCCACAGAGAGATGATACTTGATCAGGTCCCCATACATCTGTATGCACAAGCTCCAATTTTTCGCTCTTCTTTTCATCCCAACTCTGAGAAATCTAACTCTCTTTTGTTTTCCATAAACGCAATTTTCACATAAATCCAAATCAACATTCTTCAAAGCTCGCAACAAATTTCTTGAGTGAATAATCTTCATTCCCTTCTCGCTCATGTGTTCGAGCCTATGATGCCGTAATCCTACATCTTCTCCTTTGGAAGTTAAAGAATTAACAGAGTTAGAAATACCATTACATAAATACAATGTACCAACCTTTTCACCTTTTTCTATTACCAGCACTCCTTTGGTGACGTTCCAAGTTTTATCTGTGAAATTTTTCACACAACCTTCACTACCTAACTACCCTGTTGAAATCAGATTTTTCTTCATATCTGGAACATGCCTTACCTGCTTTAGTAGCCATTGGTTTCCATTCTGTTGTTTTACAATAACTTTACCCATTCCAACAGTTTTACAAGTTTTATCATCACCCAAACGAACTTGTCCAAAATCTTCTTGAACATAGTCATAAAAATATTTCTTATCAGGTGTGGCATGGAATGAAGCCCCTGAATCTACAACCCAAGAATCAGTAACATTTTCGAAAGAAAGAATCAAAGTATCTTGTAACACATCACCTGTCACATTTGCTTCGTGATTGTTTTCTTGCTATGCATCTCCTTATTTTCCCTTCCAAGATCTACAATCTTTCTTTAGGTGTCCTCTCTTTCTGCATTTCCAGCACACTATGCCCGATCTGGACTTAGATCTGCCTTTCCTTGATTTACTGTGATAGCACGAGCTCTTTTCTCTTTCCATTCTTCTTCCCCTAGACTCTGCACTCAAAGCATTACCCGATGTCTCACCAGAGTTTTTCCTTCGCATTTCCTTGCTAAGGATAGCACCGACAACATCATCAAACTTTAAAGTACTAGATCCAGAGACAGAGTTACTAAGGGTCATAACTAAATCATTCCAACTTTCTGGAAATGAGCACAGAAATAAAAGATCCCTAAATTCATCATCAAAGTTTACCCCTACAGAACTTAACTGACTGGTAACTGTATTAAAATCACTTAAATGTTCTGCAACAAATCCACCTTCCAACATCTTCATATTAAATAATTGTTTCATAAGAAATACCTTGTTTGAGGATGAGGGCTTTTCATATAGTTTCGCCAACTTCTAAATCAAATCCTCTGTTGTTGTTTCCTTTGAAATATTGAAGGTGACTGATGTCGCAAGGCACAACCGTACTATTCTGAGTGCCTTTCTATCGAGAATGTTCCATTCTGCATCTATCATGGCCGTTGAATTCTTTGTTTTTTCACTCAATGGTAGGTACAGATATTTATAATACAGATAATCTTCCATCTGCATCTTCCAAAATGGGAATTTTTGGCTGTTAAATTTCTCAACCCTAAATTTAGCATCTTCTTCCATTGCTCCCACTCGAACCAAGAACCCTTCTTTCCTGCAAGTTTATCATCCAAGTAGACCTTTGGCTCTGATACCAGTTGTTAGAAAATTATATATTATGGAGCAATGCAAAAAATAAAATATGTGAAAAATACAAGCACACAAAACACATAAAACTAGAGTGACACAGATATACGCAGTTCACCTAGTTTGGGCTACGTCCACCCTGAACAGCCAGTCCTTCCTTTCTATTATCCAGCAAAAAATTGAAGAGACAAAACCTATAGCAGATCCGTTGTAATGTCCTCTGTTCTCTCTCACAGTCTCCCTATCTGTTTCTCACTCCGAGAATAAACACCATACATAGCCACAATACAATACCCTCATAAAATCAAGGGGTTGCCTTCTAGGGAAAAAAACCCTAATCTAAAAAAAAAATTCTACCATCAGATCATCCACCTATGAACGGCCCAGATTGACTATAAATTACTATACTTTTACAAGGAAATTTTACATATGTTTTTAGCTTCGGGGCCGCTTCCCCTGAAACCCCCCACCAGGGGGGGGCTCCGAAAAGTGCTGTCGCCCCCCCTGGACCCCCCATGGCAGCGATTAATTACGGGTGGCGTTGCCCCACCTTTTAAGGTACAGGGTTCAAATGCTGTGATACAAAGTAAACAAGATAATCAGGCTCCACACCCAACACTAAATTTCGAAGGAGTTGTTGCTCCATGATATTGTGTCCAAATCGGATCACCACACAGAGAAAGAAAGATCAATAGAGCAATAAGAAATCTCTGATCACAAATGATAATAATTGTGTCAAACAGTCAGTTATACACTATAAGGAAATCAGATCACACCTCAAATCCTTACTGATCAGAGAATGGTTTTGAGTTTGATGAATATATTGAGCTCCACTCGAGTGATCCACCATGTCTGCACCCAATCTTGTATCCCTACACACAATAAGAAAAAAAATAATACACCAGATGATATTACTCAGAATATCGTTAGATAAAAACCAATAAAATAAACCATATAACATGTTGAATACAATTTCATATAGGGAAGGAACATATGTTTCCATAAATCATGAAAAATATTACAATTCTTATACCTTCATCACAAATATTCCTCTTTGAAATCCATTAGAGTTTCGCCATTGTATCTAGGAAATGAGAACGGATATCAGCATACAAGTGGCAAGGACCTCACAAGTCTTCTAAAAAATTCCAAGACAATAGCATAGACTCAATATGGCTTTCCAAAAACTAGTCTAGCCCTCTCAAATGACCCTATATAAATGGGTAGAGGAGGGGTCCCAAGAGGATTTATGTAGACGCTTAGGATGACAAGAAGTCATATAAAATTATAACTGATAAGTCTTGGATAGCTCGAATAGGTGAAAAATTGAACTAATCTTCTAGGGACTAAGGTACTCGAGAATTCATCCTCAGACACTAGCACAAAAAGGGGTAAAAAAGTCCTTGGACCCTCCCATAAGGAATTTTTGGGAACATCTTGAATGCTTTGGGTGCTCTAATATGCCTTCATCCATGCGTGCAGGAGTCAAGGTCATAAAAGTTCCCATAAATCGGTGTTAGAAGCATCTGGGATGCTGGAGACACTTCCATAGGATGTAATGGATCCATCGAGGGGTCAAACTGGGGAAAAATAGGTCCCCAAGTATTGAAGAATTCAAATAGCCATGAGGACTAAGGGTCAGTAATCTAGGGGTGTAAAACAGGATAATAACAGATACCCCCTAATTTATGAGGTCAGAAGAGAATTTAATGGTGGAAATACACTATTATAAATCTTAAAGGTCAAAACATGAGTGAGGAAGAGAATCCATGGATGTCGATAAGAATACTCTAGAGCTGAAGTCTCATGTGTGTTGATAACATCCCCAAGGTGATAATATACATGCTCGGTCATAAGAAATTATTTAACATGGCTTCAAAAACATACACTATGGATCCATGACATAAAAAGGCTAGAATATGGCCATGAAAGACATACACAGTGGATCCACATGACTCCATAAATAATGCATAGCCACTAACAAGTACAACCATGTATCTATGTCACAGTATACATTAGTAGGACTATGGACACATGACAGAGATAGAAGTGTAACAAGATAACCCTCAAAGTACATAAATGATACATAACTCCAATGCATATTGGGAAGGATACCATATAAGAGTGAGATTTCCATAACACAATGTGTTTTACATAACCCCGATAATACGAATCTACATCATTCGAATAGATGAGTTGATCTCGAGCATGGTAGAAACCTCCTGATTACCATCCAATGAGGTATACTCGTAACAAACATGCAGGAATCCACTAATGAGGAAAATGGACCCCAAGGTACCTATTAAAGTCCATAAAGTGTGAATAAATGAGTTGACGTAGAACACTATTGAACTCGACGTTCATGATCCAATGATGTATACCCACTATCGATCATGAGGAGAACTACCACTAAGGTCTACAAGCTTCAAGGTACTACCAGTTCCTAGATCAAGCTCCTGGATAATCAATTGAAGTCAACAGGAGAATATACATTGAAGGATGGCCTTAATGTATCCCCCATCAATCGATACGGAACATACGAGGATGATGTGATGTATGGAATAATTCACGAAGAAATGAATTAAACCTAACATAGGGATGGCCGACTCAAAAAGGGTGTTACACCATTTTTTGGTCATCTAACCTACTATCATTAGATGGACCCAAGTACACCATGTAAGACCAATTTTACCCCAAGTAAAATTGCTTTCACTATATAAAATAACTTAATAAAACACATTTATTAGGTTGCTTATGGTCTAAACAGGAAACCCCAAAAGGAAATATTAAACAAACCTATATTTGTTTGATTTTCCTCAAGGAATAATTAATTAAACAATAATTCAATTATTATTCCTGGTCATGTTTAACCCAAAACAAAGAAATTAATTAGATAAATCTTTATTTATCTTATTATTTTCTAGAAATAATTATTTAAATCTTATTTAAATAATATTCCTTGTTAAATATGATTAAATCACCCATAAATAATTAAATAAATCATTATTTATTTGATTATCTTTCAACCACTTCCTTAAAATGATAAATAAATCATTTATTTATTTATTATTCACAAATAAAGGGATTTAACCCAAGTCAAATACTTTTTCCCTCCAACAAATATAATAAAATATTCCATAAAAGGTGGATCTAGATTTGGTTAATGTTATTTTAATCATGCACCAAGATTTAGAGTGACCCAATATTTTGTTATAAATAGGAGGATTTCTCCTACCATTCTTCACCTTTTGTTGCCTATTAGATCAGTCTGGATCTATACTCTTGGTCTGACTTTGAGCCATTATCATTGTCATATTTTCCATTATTTGTTGTGTGAGCTCCCTTTGAGTTCTATCTTTGTCTGGGTTTTCTACATCAACAGGAGAGAGAAATGCTAGATCTGAAGTGCTGAGGACTTCCAAGAACCCATCCCATTGAGGAGAATTGGAAACACCTTCTTGTTTTCCTCCCAGGTGCCCTTAATACAAAAAATTCTTTCAAAAAATATTGTTCTTGTCTTGTCTATTGGATGTATGGATCAAAACCTTATTTTTACTGCTTAATGTCTCTTTATGCATAGATCTGGTTTTTTACAGCACTTGTCTTGATCAAATAACTACAGATCTAAAGATATTGGCAGTCATATTTGATGTTAGGGCTGTAAGTTATGCGTAGTTAAACTGGTCTTTTTTCGTACACTTCGACAAAATATTCATACTAACAACTGGCGACTCCACACGGGTTTTCAATTACGACTGCTGTCGTTTTTCATATTCCTGCATATCCAGCTACTTCAGACCCTAGGGTTTCTTTTTAGCTTTTTTTTTTCCTATTTTTATATTTTTTTTCACCTATAAAACCCTAAAACATTACAATTTCTAACTTCTGCGTGTTTCTGGACCTATTGCGCAGGTGACAGACATCAGCCGCAACTTAGACGGCAACTTTTTCGGAAATCTGCCACCGGGACACCCGGAGCTTCAGGTCACACTTTTCAGCCCAGAAACTGTGACCTGGCCTCCAGGTCACACTTTTCAGCCCATTATCTATGACCTGCACAGAAAACAGGTCAGAACCTACGACCTGCTAGTCTTTCTACTATTTTTCTGCAATTTTTCTAGGTTTTTCTGAAGCTTCTGTTGGGGTTTTCCAGCCTCTGTCTCAGCCCATTTTAGACTTGTTTCTGATATATTTCACTCATATAAGTGGGAACATAGCCCCATAGGGCTTCAATACCATCCACTCTTAGTGGAAGAGGTTTAACTATTTCAGGTGTCTGTTTTTTCAGAGTTTCAGCCGCCCCTTTTTCAGATCTGATACCTCCTTTTCAGATCCCTTTTAATCAGCTCTTCTCCCTTTCAAATCACATCCTAAAGTTTTTTTTGGATCTAACTTTAGGGCCTCCTCCTTGTCCCTTCTTCTTTTTGATGATTTCCTCCTTTTTTGCAGCCACCTTGCCTCTACCTCTTGGCTGTGTTCTGCACCTCTTTTCAGCAAGTTTCTCCTTTAGATCGCTGTCCCTCCCTACCTTAGATCTATTGGCCTCTTTTTAGTGTGTTTTTACTAAATTTTTTCCCTCTTTTCAACTAGTTTTGAGAGACCCACCTCTTTGGGTTAGATCGATGCATTGTTAGTTGTTAATTTTCTGTTATTTCATCATTATATACTATTCTCTGCAGATTTATTTTCAGTTACGCAACACACTTTTTCTTTTGCTCTCAAAACGTCAGGGTTTAAAAATTAAAATTAATGCACGCCACACACTCACCCTAAGTGAAGAAGAGCCTGGTTCACACCACTAGGCAAATACTTTAAAACATTGTAAAATCATTTGACATTGCACCTTTCTGCCCTTGCTTCGACATTTTAATCACTTGATTCTGCACCTTCCTGACTTTTTTGGTCGTTATTCTTCCCCTTGTGCCATGTTTGTGTTGTCACCATTGCGCCCCCAAGGCGCACATCCCGGAGACTTCTTGGCCTTCACCCTCAGTTTCCGGTCAGTCGACCTACCCCTTCCCACCGTCGTCAAGTTAGTCCTCCTCCGAGTCCGCACTCCGACTCCTCTTCTGATTCATTGGGTTCTCCTTTTACTTCCGGTTCTACCCCCGTTACCTTCACTATGTCTGGTCCAGGGCCTAACGCTAGCGGTAATCCCGGCCCTAATGCCGAGACTGCTACTAGCGGAACCGCCATAGGAACTACCTCAGCTATGCCCTTGCTCCCCTTCATGGCAGGCGTCAGCCTCCCCGATTTGGACCGGTTGACAAATGACCCTGTACACCATGACGCTAGTTGGCCTGCTATGCCGACAAAGCTCCCTTTTGACATCCCAAAATTTGAAGGCCTTGCTGGAGAAGATCCTTCAAATCATGTTTGATCTTTCCACATGTGGTGTTCCTCTACCTCCATTACCGATGACTCTGTCCATCTTCGGTTGTTCCAACGAACGCTTACAAGCGCAGCTTCTAAGTGGTATGTTGATCAGGCCCCTTCCTCTCATACCACCTTTGTGACTCTTGCTCAATCTTTTTTATCTTACTTCCAGCTTCCCCTTCGTTATGACACTGGTATCGAAATTTTGACTTCTTTCCATCAATCATCTGTGACCCGCCTATCCGATCATGTCCAGGAATGGTGGCGAAGAAAGAGCCTATGTCAATCCCCTACCTTCGAAGACCGTGTCTACATGGACTAGTTCCTTAGATATCTCTTGTCTCCTATTGGCAAAGATGTTGCATCGCATTTCCCCCAAACCAAAGAAGCTTCCCTCCAACTGGTGTTAAAATATGACTTGATCTACGCTCAGACAGGTTATGTTTATATCATTCTACCTGATCTCCCCAAACCCGGTGGTGTCAATGCACCGGGGGCACCACATGCCGCTGACGGTATCGTTGGAGCTCTCTCTCATCCATATGCCCAACCTCCCATGGGTTATGGTTTTCCTGGGGGAGGGGGAAACACCTCCCACACTCCTTCCCCTCTTGGTAGCACATATCCAGGATACAGCATGCCTCCTCTTTTGGCCCAACCTACTGGTCACCATACTGTTACCCAACCCCCTTATTATTCGTATCCACAGTTTAGTGCTCTAGCTCCTCCAGCATCAACACCTCCGCCTCCCTGGCCTTCTCAACCCCTGCGACAGTAGTCACCACCCCCTCAAGAGCAGGTGGATGCATAGTAGGGATTCGTGGCTACCCAACCACCTAACAGACAGGTGGCCACTCAACCTTCCCCTTATGGTTCCTCCAATTACCAGATCCTCATGATGAACTCTGCTCCACCTCCAACTGTCAACCTTAACCTTCAAACTTGGGTCCCTCAGTACCCCAAGCCTCCCGCTCCTTCTGTCCCCGAGTCACCTTCTTCAGGTTCTACAGAGCCTCTTTCGACATCCAATGGTCCCTTGCATATCCCTCAGCCCAAATTTGACGTTCATACCCAGATTCCTAAGCGACCATTACGCCGTAATGCTGCTTCTAGTCGAGCTACTCATTCGTATAGCATAGTAGATTATTTGGCGCAGTCTCCTGCTGCCATTTCTACATTGGAACTCCTCCAGTCATGCCCTTCCCAAAAGAAGGTTGTACTATCTGCCATGGGCGTTGTAGATCCTGCTGATGACCAATTGATTATTTTCGACGCCCATCAATTAGAGCATCCTCCTCTTCCTGCTTCCGTAGCCTTCAAAATCCCAGTCAAAATCCAGAACGCTAACGTTTCTCGGTGTATCATTGATGAGGGGGCATCCACCTGTGTGATGTCCACTTCAGTTTGGAAACAACTCGGATCTCCTGAATTGGCCCCTTCCACAATCACCCTTTCTGCGTGGGATGGCCATGCCTCCCAGCCCATTGGCTTATTTCGTAATTGTCCTATAACTCTTGCGGACAAGACTGTTTGCATTGACGTTAAAGTCATCAACGCCCCTCTTGATTATACCATTCTTTTGAGGCGTAGCTACACTTATGCTATGTCTGATGTCCCATCCGCGGTCCACCACAAGATGTTTTTCCCTCATAATGGAAATATAGTCACCATTAACTAGTTGCCGTATCATGAGCCGAAATCTCAGGCCTCCCCTGAGTCGACCATCTCTTCTGTAGCCAATCCAAAAACTGTCGAGTCTTTGACCAGTGTCTCTCCCGGCGTCTAAAAATACTCCTCCTTGCTTAAAACCTTCCTTGGTCTTCCTCCTCCTCCTATCTCTGACCCCATCTCATCGAATGTTTGCATGATGCAATCGTCTCGGGCTGCTCTCAAGCAACCTGCTTCGGCTAGTCAGCAACCGCGCTCTCCGCAACCTACTTCTAGCCCTTCACCTGCAGCTGGTATTCCTGAGCCTCTTTACCCTCCTGGAACGGTTCCTCCAAACCTTAGCCATTTAGGAGCCGTCCCACCTGGCCATTACCCCTCTGGTCAGATACCGTTCCTAGCTCCCCCACCAGGAGTGTACACGGTACCTGTCATGGCCACCCTCTCTCTTCCTAACTTGACCCTTGGGATTCCCGTCTGGTACCATGATCCTCCAGCCGCAACCTTGCCTGGTCAACCCAAACCTTATATTTCTTTGACCCCGGTTCAACTGGTCCCCATGACTTCTCCCGTTGCAACAGTGCCTCAGTCACATCAACAGGAACCACCTCCTGTTGCAACCGCTTCAGGTAAGAAGGGCAAAGCTCGCAAGGGGGCATCAAAGGACAAGGCTGCCCCGATAAACCCTGCCCCTCCTCGGCCTCCACAGCATACCATCTAGTGTTCTTTGTGTGATGTTGTCATTCATGCCACCCATACCTGTCCTGAATTGCTTCATCTCAAGCCCATGGTTAATGTCGCATTCCCTGAGTCCACGGTCCCGGAAGCCTCTATTCCTTCAGTGACCACAATCAAGAACCCCAAGACTATTCACACCAACCACCCCTGTGCTTTGTGTGATATCCATGGCCATTACACCCATCTTTGTCCCCGCCTCAAGGACTTTCACACCTCTCTAGCCGCGGTCCACCAATTCGAGGCCAAGTGCAATGAGTCCACCTCTCCCCTATTTTCACATTTTTCTTTAGCAGAACTACCAGACATGATTGCTCCAATTGACATTCCCCCTCCTAATTTCGAGATGACGGAGCCTTTATCCACCATTTTCTATCTATCATCATCCATGAGACTCTCAGGGAACATTCCCTCTGAATCCTCCCCTGTTGTTTCGCTTGACATTCTTTCAGCAATCACCCTGGGCTCAACATTAGTAGATCCTTTATCTGCTTACTTTTTTGTCACTCCTTGTGACGATGCGCATGTGAACCTCTCTTCTCATGATGATGATTCAGGTAGCTTCCCCATGTCAGGTGGTATTTCTTCCACCAGTCACCCCATCCTCTATCATGATGATGAAATTATGGATGAAATCCCCACCCCTGACTTTATCTATTCTCCCTTACATCGAACCCATGCATTTGAACCACATACACCTTGTGGCCATTACATTGATATCCAATGTTTGAGTAAGGGGGCACCCATATTTGAGAGACCAAGAGAAGCAATTCTCCACAACTCTCCTAATGTATCTGGTCGTGTCAACTCTAGTACCATTATTCTTCCACATTTAGAAGAACCTCTAGAGTCCCATATCACTTTAGATCACTCTAGGGACCATACCCCTTATCGTCCCCTCATCTTACATTAGCAACCCAGTCTCTTCGACATTGTTGTTGACCAACCTATAGGTTTCCTAGGAGAGCATCAGTTCATTATCTCCAAATCATCTCTTTGGGATAGTGACACCAGGTATGCCAAACCGGAAACTTAAAGTCCATTTGCTTCATATATACAGTACTAAAGGAGATTGGTAATCCTCCATTTCCTTTCTCAAACTGCATAACCACAACGAAAACAAATGGCACGCCACATCATTAACATGTGTTTAGATTCCCATTTTTCTAAATACATTTTGGCATGACCACAACATGCTTGGGGGCAGCTATGCCACTTAACCATAACCCTCCTCAAAATCGAATTTCTTCACTTGCAACACTCATACTAGGGGCACCATTTGGCCCCAATACTTATCCATGCTCGTGTTGATGTTTGTCATGAGTTACCATCTTGTACTCATGTTTTTATGGTCCCCCATTGGACCTTTACTGTGTGGCAGCACCATCGAGTCGCCCTTGTTTAGAGCATCCAAGTTGGGTCATCATCGCATTCATGGAGTCTATCCCGAGTCCCTTTGTACCCCGCTATCGTCCTCCATCCTTCATTGCTTGGTCTCTCTCTTGTGTCGCACATTATGGCCATCAGTCCCACTGTCCCCTATCCCTTATGATATTGTGTTAGTCGCTGCCATGTCATTCATGTCCGTTATGCTCTAGCAAGGGAAGTCGTCCATTCGCTACTCAGTCCCCTCCATCCCATCATCATCATTGGTATTAGTCTGTCTGTTGCTCTACTATTTTCTCTCATGCCTTAGTTGAGGATCTCTCATTGCCTCACCTATGGCGAACCTCCTTCTGTCGACATTAGCTCCTTCATTCCAGAAGATAGGTCTAGAGGGCAGTGTACCTTGGTTCCAGCTTCCACTCTTGTTCGGTGCCTCAGATCAGGCAAAGGGATCTCTCATTACCCTTTGCCTTGATTGTTTCTCCACTCCAGCTCCTTTCAGCATGATCGAGATCCGTATGCCTGATGGTTCAGTTATGCAGCAGCAGCTATTGGTGATTCCTGGGTGTGTGTGAGATGTCTCAGCCCTCATGAGGGGGTGGCCCTGCAGGTAGCCCCCCACATACTCGGATGGCCTCTTCATTGCAGCCTTCGATGTAGCTACATATATTTGATGATGTCGGCCTTAGCCGTTTGTAGCGCCTCTTTTATTTTCATATATCAGTCAGATTTTGTGAGCCCTTCCCCACTTATAGGGGGCATTTGGGTTGTATTTGTATCTCATGTACTCAGATATTATTTTGTAAGTCCTGGCTGTTATCCCAGGCACAGCATGTATGTGGGATCCCTCATTGTACTTTTATCTGGCTCATGTTTATGTCAGTTGTACTTTATGGTTTGGTCCCTTGTTTACTGGACACACTATTCTTTTGTACTTTTTCTCGGCGGGCATAGGTATTCCTCCCCCATTGCCTTTAGCACAGGTACCCTCTCATAAAAAGAGACTTGTTGCACCTGCAAGTCTCGTCTCCTCAGGGTCTAGTTCTTCAACACATTAGTCTACCTTACATTTCTCTCTCTGACTTCCCTTTTGATGTGTGGTGATTAAGTTCTTACAACATACTTCAGTCATACGATTTTCTCCTAACACTCGCACGCTGGGGGTCAATCTGTTACACCATTTTTTGGTCATCTAACCTACTATCATTAGATGGACCCTAGTACACCATGTAAGACCAATTTTACCCCAAGTAAAATTGCTTTCACTATGTAAAATAACTTAATAAAACACATTTATTAGGTTTTTTATGGTCTAAACAGGAAACCCCAAAAGGAAATATTAAACAAACCTATATTTGTTTGATTTTCCTCAAGGAATAATTAATTAAACAATAATTCAATTATTATTCCCGGTCATGTTTAACCCAAAACAAAGAAATTAATTAGATAAATCTTTATTTATCTATTTTTTCTAGGAATAATTATTTAAATCTTATTTAAATAATATTCCTTGTTAAATATGACTAAATCACCCATAAATAATTAAATAAATCATTATTTATTTGATTATCTTTCAACCACTTCCTTAAAAAGATAAATAAATCATTTATTTATTTATTATTCACAAATAAAGGGATTTGACCCAAGTCAAATACTTTTTCCCTCCAACAAATATAATAAAATATTCCATAAAAGGTGGATCTGCATTTGGTTAATGTTATTTTAATCATGCACCAAGATCTAGAATGACCCAATATTTTGTTATAAATAGGAGGATTTCTCCTACCATTCTTCACCTTTTTTTGCCTATTAGATCACTCTGGATCTATACTCTTGGTCTGAATTTGAGCCATTATCATTGTCATATTTTGCATTATTTACTGTGTGAGCTCCCTTTGAGTTCTATCTTTGTCTGGGTTTTCTACACCAACAGGAGAGAGAAATGCTAGATCTGAAGTGTTGAGGACTTCCAAGAACCCATCCCATTGAGGAGAATTGGAAACACCTTCTTGTTTTCCTCCCAGGTGCCCTTAATACAAAAAATTATTTTAAAAAATATTGTTCTTGTCTCATCTATTGGATGTATGGAACAAAACCTTATTTTTACTGCTTAATGTCTCTTTATGCATAGATCTGGTTTTCTGCAGCACTTGTCTTGATCAACTAACAGCAGATCTGAAGATATTGGAATTCATATTTGATGTTAGGGCTATAAGTTATGCGTAGCTAAAGTGGTCTTTTTCCGTACACTTCGACAAAAGATTCATACTAACAAAGGGAAAATAGGCTACTACAGATGGCAGACACAGAATGAGACTTCCGATGAACACATAGTGGCATGACACAAAAGTGACTTGGCAACATGACTAATGAGCACTATTTGATATGATTCAATGACATAGGAGGCATCAAGGCATGCTCCATATGACTGGAAGAGTAACCATCTAAAGGAGTAAAGAGACTCATATGGATGGTACAACTCCTACGCAAGCTAAAATACAACTATGAGATATTGAAGTACACATGTTCCATGTTAAAAGGCGATGCAATTGATGCTCCCATGTTCATGATTAATGGAAATAAATGTTCCCTTCTATTTTTTTAAGTTCCTTTTTCGTAAATTTGTCCCTGAAGCCTAAAAAAGAGATAAAACTATACAAGGGTGAACCTCCTAACCATAGAGGACTAGGGTATTCATTTTCCATGACTAGTGTATAGTAGTCTGGAAAAGTGTTAAAATTATACTGGGTAGATGACACTTCAAGTATTTTAATGAGCATGAAGTAGACAATTTTACTCGAAAATATTTTCTAATTTAAGGAGTCTAAAAAGAGCTTAAAGAAAAATCCTCTTAGGGGAATGATTGGTATAGAGGATAGTAACTAGTTCTGGTAATGGTGGATCTACTCATGAAATAAACAAGACAAGAGGCTAGATAATAAGACCACTCATCATAGCAGTTCCTCTAAGAAAGGGTCAAACTCCAAGTGAAAGTGGATGATAGGCAGAGAAGATGATGACGATTGAAGAGAAAACCAAGGATCAAACTGAAATAATAGGCTAATAAAAAATGGAAATTACAAGGAGATAATAATGGAATCCTCCTAGGGTATGGTCATAAAAAAGAAAAAGAAGAAGACATGAGGATCAGATTCTAAGTCATGAAGGGTTACACGGAGGGATTTTGAAAAGAGGAATAAAAAATGACCGCATGGACACCAAATTGGAATAACGGTGCTAACTAGGGTATACCTGAGTAGGTAATCTATACCGCCAATCTATGACATGCATAGAGGAAGTGGTGAAAGTGGAAACTTGACGAGGTTAGAACTAAGGCATAAAAATGGTGTTGATGATCAAAATGTAAGATTGGAAAAAATTGCCTACCCTTATATGCCAGTAAAAGGATCATACCTCATACCCATTTTCATAAATGGGATCTTCCAAAAATAGACTCAAAATATCACTCTCCAAACCAACTGCAAAAGGTAAGCTATAAAAAGCATTATAGAGACAAAAATCCCTTCAAGCCGTACAAATTAAAAATGGAATATTCCAAAATATGCCAAAAATTATTTATAAAAGAAATTCATACCTCATTATTTGACTGTTGTGAGCATGAGGAAAAATAAGGAGTAAGCTTGCAAGGGTTTGAGAGCAAGGGTAAGGAGGAGCAAGAGGAGCCATATTCAAACATGTAAGTAGAAATTCGTCCCTCTCTCTATCAAATACGCATGGGTTGGCTCATCCATTGTTGAGTTTTTAAAAGGGTTTGAGTTTTATTGGAGAGTATTCATGGGTCCCTAAATTAGACATAAATTAAGGCCCATATAATATTTCTTAGGAACATAAAATATATGTTAAATATTTCCTTCTACAATTAATAAATTTTTTTGTATTCTTTAATATGTTCTTAGGAATCATCATGGGTGCTCCTCTACTACTCCTTAGAGAATACCCTCCCTCTCTTGAGCTTCCTCTTCCCCACTCATCATGCCAAGGCGACATAGAATGTGCTTCCGTTGCGTGAGCGGGCATGGCATCCACTCTATACCCTCATTGTCGATGGCTATTGGAAGGGAGGTGAACCTCTCCATGGATTGGGAAGAGCCAAGTTTGCTTGACCCTATCAACCTTTCTGCTCAGTTGTCCCTTCACCTCCCAACTCCCTCGCCTGAATCCTCAGGTCTTCGTCCAAAAAAGTGCCCTTGAAAATCGACAATTCAGTCTGTACCTATCTCCATTCCCCATTGTTAGGTCTCTATATTTTGCAAGATTGGAAAATACAAATGCTACAGAGCCTACATAAAAACCACTTTGGAATCTTAGGATCTAACCATCCTAGATTCAGAGAGGGATCTCTCTATATATATGTTCAAACATATGATCTTTAAGGCTTCAACTATGATATTAGGCTAGTTATTAAGAACAAGGTTGTTTTGTTTGTTTTGGGTTGGGTAGGATAACATGAAGGTGAAGGAAGTCTATATGAAGGGTGAAGGTCTGAGTAAGTGAAAAAATGGTTCAGCTGATAAGATAGGCAAGGAGTAGCATCAATCCATTGGGCTATGGAGTCATAAGAGGGTTTAATTGAACAACGAGGTTCAAGAGTGGTCCATGGGACAAGTCAGCTATGTTAGAGGATCTCTTTAAGTTGATTTTATGGAATGAAATAGTAAGACATGAAGTGATAGAAGTAAAACACATGAAGAAATAAAGAACATCCTAAGATCAGGTAAGTACTTTTAAACTAGCCTACTTTTGACATGCACTCAAGGGAAAAACACAAAAGTAACCAAAGATCAGGTAAGTAATTTTAAACTAGCTTGCTTTCGATATACTTTCAAGAGAAAACATTTAAAAACAGAGAACAACTTAAGATCAAGTAAAGGTTTTTAACTTAGCCTGTTTTCAACATATTCAAAGGAAAACATTCATGATGAACATAAAAGGTAGTCTAAGATTAGGCAAGTACTTTTAAACTAGCCTGCATTCAACATACTCTTAAAGGAACTTTTCACAGCAACTGTTGGAGATAAACTAGAGGACAGGGCTAACCATAAACTTCTCTACCTCAACTTTAATAAGCATACTTTTCAAGAACATTTAAAGACAATAGCTCAAGTTGTACTCAGGAAACTTGGGCTTACCAACACTTTACTAGTTATACTCTATTGAATTACCTTCAAAACACATTTAGAGGAAAAAATAAAGGATAAAGATTTATCAGTGAGATTTAGGGTACTTCAGAAGTAAATCCTAATCTATATTTGTTGTTCTTTATCAAAGAAAAGTGGATAGAATGAAAAAATAAAGAAAATAAAAATTTACAGTGAGAAACACATCACCATTGACATAGACCAAGATCCCATAAATCAGCTATTTGTATTTGATTTCAAACTAGTTACAATCTTCAAGTCTAGTGGGTCTCTACAGCTTCAAACTTCTCATCTCAGCTTATGTTTCTCCAGTTACAAAATAGAGTTACAGAATCCTCAAAATCTATTTACATACAACAGGTATCTAGAGACCAAACCATATATTGTCTTCTACATAAGTATTTATAGAATAATGAGGAGGTGGAGTGTAATACGGGTTCATTTGTGCAATTAATACAAAGTAATGGTTTCTCGACCTTTGGGAGGCCTAAGGGAGAAGTTTTCAAATGTTTATCTATGTTTTAATCAAACTTACATTAATTTCATCACCTTTAGTCACTTTGGTTGACTTTGAGGGTTTTCTGTAGGTTGGTAGTTAATTCTGAGCTGTCTCTAGAAATATCTCTAACTGTGCAATTAATTTGTAGTCTTTTGAGGGAAATAAAACTATAGGTGGCATTTTTGAGGAGTTATAGCCTCTATGATGTGGAATTTGGAGGCTCCTTCACTCATTTGTGTTGACCTGGCACTTTTGAACTTCAATTAGGAATTTCATATTACTTTTGTACCTTATAATCACTTTCAGATTCTTTAAACCTTATATGTTGTCTATGTTTACTGTTCTGGGCTTTGTCATCTGCCTTTTACCTTTTCCTACCTCCCTTAACTGTATGTTTAAACCCTTAATCCTCGACTTTTGATATTTAATCCTTGACACTTTGTATAAACCTTAAAACTATAAAATTAAGCCTTTAATCCTTTAACTCTTCATCTCGTGCACCAGAACTTCTTTAATCTATTGATCCTTAACCTCTGTCTTCACTGTTTTTCTACTTTGTTTTGGACAGGAGGATTTTAGTGTGTTGAAGGGTTTTATTTGCTTTAACAGCATTAAAGGGCAGTTATAAAATAGGTTAAACCTATGGAAAATCCATCTTTGTGTTTTAAACCCCAAGGGTCATCAAACTGGGAGTCTTCCGCCACTGGTCCAGCTGTGGGGGTCCTTTTAATATTTTAAGTGCCTTTAAAATGCTACAAAGAAAACATCAAGTGTTAAGAAACCCTGAAATTTGGTTTAACTGCTAACAGAGGTCAGACGGGAGTGGAGGAGCATTGCAGAGGGGTGGAATATGCAGGAGGAAGAGGTCTCATGAAGAAAATAGGAGAAAATACGGTTTAAAATGGGTCTTGGCGCGAATTCGGGAAAAGCAGGTTTGGAAATACCATGAATGGTTTTCGCATTCAACTCGGTTGGTAAGTGGTTTTTGATGAATTGAACATGATCCAATTGTATTGCGTTAGGCGTCCCTTTGCAATACCACCATTATCGCATGATTTTGGAGTGTTAAACTCCGGATAGTGAAATCGCGTGATACACGATGTCAACCGTCAGATGACGGGGAAGAGATCTGACAGTGCAGACCGGGTGTGATGGAAAGTTGCATGGCGGGCGCTGTAGTGGGTGATAGGTGGTAGTGTGTGATAGGGTGAGAGGAATGGGTAGTGGGTGGGTCCGGGGGAAATTTGGGTGACGGGATGAGTGAGGGCCGTCAATTTATATCGATCGACGACAAGGATTCGATGCCGGAGGTGAAACAAAGAAATGTGTCGGCCAATTGGGGAATGCAGTGGGCAAGGGATGGTCGTCAGATCAATTAGATCGACAGTCAAGATCACTTGGGGGGTTTTTATTATGCGAGGAGATTTTCAAAGGAGAAATGAATTTATTTTTAAAGGGCACGATGGTATACAGGTATAAGGGAAGGGCTAAATGAAGAGGAGTCGGGAAAGGTCTGATGGATGTGCATGGGACTAGGAGTGGAGAGATAACGGGCTAAGGGTTTAGCCGATGGTCGGGGGTGAGGTTATATGAATAAAACGGAGCAAGGGTTTATGAAGGAGAGGCGCTTAGAATAGAAGGAGCAGGGAATATTTTATGAAGGAAGGAAAGGGCCGAGGGCTAAGGTGAAGGGTTGGGAGTGAAAGGTTCAAGCGCTCAATCATAGCACCTTGGTTCTATGATGAGGAAATATCTGGGGGCCAAACTGGAAGGGGATTAAGACTTAAAAGGGGTGAAAGAGGTCCTCCAAAGGTTTTATGCATTTTTGTGAGTTTTTGAGGATTCGATAGGCATAATAATGGTTTTTAAAACACAATAAAGGATTTTTCATAAGTTTAAAAGGGATTTTGAAGGTTTTTTTAGGGGAATAAAGGGAAAATAAAAAAGAGAAAAGGAGCTTTTTCTAGAGGAAAATGGAGGGTAAAAATGGCTACAATGAGTGAATGAAATGATGAAAATGTGTTTTTTAGGAAACAGTTTTGAAGGGAACAACAGATTTCTTGTTGGACTTTTGGAGGGAACAACAGGCTTTTGAAGGGAACAACACTATTTTTAAGGCACAGTAGTTAAGGACCAACACTTAGGGAAGATAAGCCTTCAAAAATGAATTATTTTCTATGAAAACGGTCTCTTGAAGGCTCAAAGATTGTTTTAGCCATCATTTGCTTATGGCAAAATTTACTGATCGCTAACAGTGGCTCCACTTGGGGATGGTAGCTCCTAGGAGGTGTCAAGAACTTCAGATTTTGATCTTTGGGCTACAGACCTCTGCCTTTATCCATTGACAACCTTTCTTCTCTGATCATGTTGCTTTAGAAAATATGATCAGCATTTCATATCAGCAAACAAATTCTCCCAATCATTCTACCTACACAGCCTTATTCCTATCATTTTTTCTTTAGAAGCTGCATTTGGACTTGTAAACCTTTAAACATCAACATTTTATTTTTTTGAAAGCAGGAAAAACTAATATAAGTATACCCTTATTTCTTCCATGAGTTCAGATTAAACTGTTGAACTCATAAGTTCTCTACTTAAGCTACTATCTGTCAGGATTAGACTGTCTAGTAGATTTTATTCTCTATCCTCTAAAATAGAAATTTAAACATAGTCAAATCAAGATTAGAATATCTGATTTGCCATGGTGTCTATGGTTGTATTTACAAGCTGCACATAGACTTTATTTTCAGAAATTTAAAACAAAATTATGAAGGCTTAAGATTTGAAAAATAAAAACATCCTTCTCTCTTTCTTTCAACTTTGAATCTAATATTTTAGAGATATTTTTTACTCCCTTTGGTTTAGATTTTGAGCATATTAGAACCAATTCTATACCAATATTTATAGGTTCAAGATTTGATTGTTTGAACCACTGTTTTTCTATCCTAATCTATTCTATTGATAAGCCAAGATTGAGCAGTCTGGCAAATCTTCTTCACTACTCTATCTGCAGAAAATTGAAAACTAACTTAGTCATGATTAGGTTGTATGACTGAAATAGGAGTGTTGTTTTTGGTAGTGGAATTTAAGCTTGCACACTTTCAAAATTCTTCTCTTTTAGGGTATGGGTTTGTACCTTTCTCTTTTATTTCTGCCCTCTTCTTCTTTTTTATTGTTTTTGTATTTTTCTTTTTTCAAATTGAAAAGAAGTTTTATATATAATGAAAAAAAAGCCTTGAAATTAAAAATATCAGTTAACAAAAATAATGCTTGAGAACCCTGCCATTGACAGGACCTCCAAATTACTCAGTTCCATCTAGCTTTTGTAGAGAAAATGCATTTTTTCCAATAGCAGATTGGATAAGATAAGGGCCTTTCCATAAGTTATCAAATTTTCCATGTTTTTCCTTATATTCTCTTCTTGAATCCCACTTCAAAACTTTTTCACCAACCTTGAAATCACTTACCTTGGTTCTTCTTTCAAATAGTTTCTTGATGTTTTCTTGTAGTTGTTGTGCTCTGATGTATATTTCTTCTCTAGTTTGTTGTAAATGTATAGTCTGGTTTATTTTTCTTGTTACATCATCATCTTCAGACTGTACTTCTTGGATTAGCTTCATGACTGGCACTCCTAAACTGGTTGGAAATATTGCATCATTTCCATAAACTAGCTCATAGGGAGACATTCCAATGGATTTGTTAATGGTTATTCTGTCTGCCCATAAAGCATGTACTAACTTATTGTGCCATGATTTCTTGTTGTCTTCCAAAAAAATTTTGATAATGTTCACCAAGATTTTATTTGAGTATTCTGCTAGCCCATTACCTTGAGGGTAATAAGTTGTGGAATGACCCAATATAATTTGATACTTGTGAAAGAATTATACCATCTTTTTAGACCCAAATGCAGCAGCATTATCATTTATCATCTTTCTAGGATAGCTAAATCTGGAAAGTATATGGTTTACAAGGAATGAGATGATGACAGAGTCTGTGGAATTCCTATAGCGGATGGCTTCTATCCACTTGGTAAAATAATCTGTTGCTGTGAGGATCCATCTATGTTGGCCAGATGAGGGAGGATGGATTTCCCCAATAAAGTCTAGACCCCACTACTGAAAAGGAACTTCAAAAATGATTAGTTGCAGAGGTAAGGGAAGCAATTTTATTTTTCCTTCAAAGATTTGGAATTTATGACATGCAATTATCATTTTATGGAAATATTGAAAAAGGGTGGGCCAGTAATAGCCAACTCTAAGGATTTTGTTGGAAGATAATTTCTAGTAGAGGTGGCCCCCGCATTCTCCTTCATGAAACTAATGCTTGATATTATCTGCATCACTCTCACGAAAACATTTAAGCAATAATCCACTAGCATTTTTCCAATATAAACATTTATTCAAAATGCAGTAATTTACAGCTTTCAACTTTAAAAATCTTGGCTATGTTTTAGACAAACCAGGAGGGACATTAAGATTGAGAAAAACATACAAAATATCAGCATACCAAGATGAATTTAGAAAATTATCTTCAATAATTGGAGTTGAAAGCTCCTCTTGTTCATCTAATGCATTAAACATGTTTATATCAAGAGCTTGAAAATTAGATTCAGCCATAAGTTTTGCTAGTCCTTGACCTCTTATGAGCTTAGTGGGTTTGATTTCTGAGTCATACTCTAAAATTACAACAATCCACTTTCCTTTTTTTCCATCTATATCTTGGGTCAATATGTCTTTCACAACTAAATGAAGCACAAATGCTATGATGTGGGAATGTAAAATGTAAACTCTGAAGTCTTTTAAGGCTTTGACTAAGGAAAAGGCTTGTTTTTCCTTTTTTTTGTACTTTAGAGGTGCATCCCTTAGTGCCTTGCTGAACAATGCAATGGGTTTCTCTTGTCCATTCAAATTCCTCTATAATAGGACAACAAATATTGTGTGTTCTGATGCTAATGAAAAAATAAAGAAATCCTTTGAAAAATTAGGACTGATAAGAATTGGTGTTTTGGTGAGTGCTTGTTTTACCAGTTCAAATGATTTCTTTTCTTCTAAGGTCCATTTAACTCCTTCTTTCTTAAGCATGTTTGTTATATTTCTAAGGAGTTTAGCTAAATTGGGTATGAACCTTCTCAAGAAATTAATCTTTCCAATGAAAGATTGAAGTTCCTTGATGTTTCTGGGGTGGCTGATTTGCAATATACCATCAATCCTCTTTCAGTCTATCCTTGTTCCTTATTCTGATATGATATGCCCAAGAAGTTTTCCTTCTTGGAGACCAAACAAATTTTTCTTTGGATTTAAGGACAGTCCAAATTTTCTGCATTTTTCAAAGACTTTTATCAAGTGTATTAGGTGTTCTTCATCTGTTTTAGAATATAAAATGATGTAACCTAAGTAAATCACTATGAAGTAACCTATTTCTTCTGAAAATACAATATCCATGGCTTTCTGAAATGTGGCACCAACATTCATTAAACCAAAGGGAATTTTCAAATGCAAGAAAGTACCCCACGGTGTAGTAAAGGCTGTTTTAAGTTGATCATCAAGATGTACCAAAATTGGATTGTAACCTGAGAAGCCATCTAGCAAAGAAATTCTTTTGGAACCAACTACCTTTTGTAAAATATGATCCATTTTGGGCAAAGGATAGTTGTCCTTTCGTGAGGCTTCGTTTAAGTTTCTAAAATCCTAATTTCTTCCTAACTGATACAAGATTAGACACCCACTTTGAGTATCTAATAGGGACAATAATTCCAGCCTCATACATTTTTCTGATTTCCTTTTCTACCAGAAGTAATTCAACATGGTTGATTCTGTGAAATTTATGTTTAAAAGGTTTTTGGTTTTCTTTGAGGGGTATCTTATGCTGAATTATTTCTGTATCATAAGGTTTCAGATATTCATAGCTCCATGAAAAAACATCAGAAAATTCTTTAAAAAGCTCAATGTATTTCAGTTTGATATGAGATGGCAGTGTTTTAGACATTTTGATCATTTTGGGCTTTTCTTCACTGCCTATGTTGCATTCTTCCACTTCAGATTCTATGTGTTCCAGTTTTTCTTCTTGGCCGCATCATTCAAATCAAATAATTCCTCTAAAGGGACCAGCCCTTTTGGCAAGCTTTGGTCTTTGGATTGCAACACTTCTAACTCTTCATTTTCTAGATATGTGCCATTTTATATTATATGTTTGGGTTCATCAGTTAACATATTTATTTCAGCAATTTCTAGAGAATTTTCCTCTTAAGTAAGTGGGTTTTCTTCATCAGGACAGTTTTCATCATAAACTGAATCTGAGTGTGGTGTTTCAAACTCCTTTTTGGACTGTAGGAAGTCTTGTATTTGTTTATCTCCATCAAAAACTTTCCATTATTTCTCATTATCTGGGACATGTGGTCTATATTTGACTTGGGTGGTGCATTGTTTGGTTTCATAAGGTGTCAAGCAAGTTCTAGCAGCAAAGGCCAACCCATTTGCAAGGACATTTTGGTTTCTTGAGACAGAAGTTAGTTGAAACTCATCAAATGTTTTCAAAAAATCCATGGCATCATTTCTATAGGCTCTAAGTCTGGGATGTTTAGCACTGTACTCCCCATTTACTTGCCTAATAATCAACTCAGAATTTCCATGAACTTTTATCCTTTTAGCCCCTAATTTTTTCAATAAATGCGGGCCTAAAAGGAGAGCTTCATACTCAGATATGTTGTTTGTAAATTGAAAGTTTAATCTATAGGAATACCCCTCAGCGTGATTGTTTTCAGTGATGTGAAACCATATGCCTGCTACTGCATCATTTTTAGTGTAAAACACATCAAAATTCATGTTCCAAAGAGGATTGTTTTCAGATTTGTTATTTATTTCCTTATTGTCCTCTTTTTTTTGTTTTCCTAATCTGTCACTATGATGTTCTTGCAAATCTGTGTTATGCTAATTTTCGTTTTCAAGATCAAAATTTTCAATGATTTGAGTTTTGATTCATTGATTTTCATAATCTTCATTATTTTTATGACTGTTTTGAACCTCAAGAACTTTAATCTGTTTGTTGTAAATTTCTAAATTAGCAAACTACCTTTTCGTTTTCTCTTTATTTTTCTCCTCATCCATGGCTATAACTTTGTTTGGATGTGCAGTGATCACTATATTTGATGATTTTTCATTGAATAACTCTTGCTCTTTAGGAATATCATCATTGAAAAGAATGAAAGAGTTAAGGTCAGTGTCTATGGAATAAAGAGGAGAATTTTCTAGTCTTTCTTGGCTACTCACCATGTACTTCATGTGTGTTTCCCTATAAAGCCTTCTAGGTTGACTGAAGACAGGGATGGTGGCATAAGTCATATCCATCTGCATAATGCCTTGCAACTTAGTACCCCATGACCTTGAAAGAAGCATGCCATATTTGGGGGGTATATCACCCACTAAAATGTCCATCACTAAACTCTTGGCTGGAATTTGGGCTAAGTTAACACACAGATCCTTTATTAGGCCTAGGCATCTTACCCTACTTGAATCGAAGAAATATAAATCTTTGTAGGGTCTAGTTACCTCTAAGCCTAACCTTTCCATTATTACCTTGGGCATGAGGTTGTGTGATGCTCCTGAATCAAGCATGGCATTGTGTAAAATATTATCATGGATATTCAAACTGATGTAGAATGGAGGGGTAGTTCCTTCTTGAAATTTTCCTTCAATTTTTGGTCCAAATATGAGCTCTGGGGTATCATCATTTAAGTTAACTGTGTCATGAACATCTTCTATGTTCAAAGCCTTCAAAATTTGACCTCTATATACATTTTGAGTGACTAATTCAGTAAGTGGGATAGAGATTTTGATTTTAACAATCTCATTCTCTAGGCTAAAGGGAATTTGATTTTTCAGCGTGTTTAATTCAGCCTTCTTAGTCACTGATTCATTAGGAAAATCAACTTGCTGATTTTTGGTATTTACAACAGTAAAAATGTTTTCTTAGGAGCATTCTCTGAGATGCTAGTGCTGCTGGGGTTAATAGTTTGTTTCTCATTGGTTTGAGTGTTTTTCCCTTTGTTCAAATCAGAACTTACAGCCACTGTTTTGTGAGTTTCAGCTGTCTTTTTGGGTGCATTTTCAGGGTTTTTTTGGCAGATTTATTAGAGGATTTATTTCCGAGAGTCTCTTGATTATTTTTACTTTTGAGGTTATATTGTTTAGGTGATCCTATGATGGCATTTTTAGATTCTTGTTCATAGTAATCATTTGTTGTTCTTCTATCATGATAGGGTGTATATAGACCTTGTTTTCTTTCATGGGGGAAATCAAAATTCTCACTGTTGAATCCCAACATGTACATGCCATCATCATCTTTATTTTCATTTGCCTCTTCATCCTCATTAACATAATTTTCCTGTAAAGGAGGTCTGATCTATTGATCATCCTCTCTTTGTCTATTTTCAGGTTGGCTTCTCTTAAAGTTTTGATTCTAATTTTGAGATTGATTTATGTTTTGGGGAGATGATTCATTTTATTTGGATTTTTCTCTCTCAATTATGCTCATATTCTTCATCATTTCCTCCAACATTCTTTCCATTTTTGAGCTGGATGTGGAGGGTGCAGTTTCCTCCCTAAGGGATACTTTCTTTTCATTCCTCATCCTAGCTCTTTTTTCAATCAGATTTACTTCCACAACAAGAGCTCCCTTCTACATGTCTTCCAGAGTCAAGGGATCTCTTTCTCTTAGCTGATAGGACATTTCCGGATCAAATCCTTCAATAAATTTGGCCAAATATGAGCCTTGAGGAGGTTTCAAGTCTGGGGGTAGTGCATTATAAACACTATTGTACCTAGTGCAATAATTCTGAACACTTTCCTTAGTGTTTCTTTTGAGGTTGCTGTAATATGAAAGTATTTGGAGAGGGTTTTTTCTAACCTCCCATTTGTTTATGAATGATTGATGGAGATCTTGGAGGTCATTAATACTATGAGGGATTAAGCCTTTGAACCACTTTCTTTCTTCTCCCCCTAAAATTTGAGAAAACAATCTAAGTTTGATAGTTTCATCATCTATCTCATTTCTATCAAAATAGCCATTCATTTTGTCCACATGTTGTGAAGCAGTAGTAGCACCACTGGCATCATATAATGGAATCTTGGACTAATAATCCTATGGCAGATTGACTAAAGGTAAAGGAAGGACTAGAGGATCATACCATGTTGCCATGGCAGGAGGTTGTGGAAAAAATGGGGGATTTACAGGTGGAGGATGTAAGATAGGAGGGGGTTAATGGAATGGAGTGGTTTGACCAGTGGGTGTATGGATAACAGAAGTGGATGGACCAGCAAGAGATTGTTGAGTAGATCTAGGATGATAGAAACCAAATTATGAAGGAAATGCAACTCAGGTGGGGTAGTTTCTCTGCTAACAATGTTTTCACCACTACCTTGAGGTGAGTGTGGAGGCTCAAATTCTATCTGATATATTTCATCAAGTGACCTAGTTATGAATGGTTTTCTTATGTCAACTTGTGAATATTGTATAGCTATAAGGTTTTTAGGAACATAATTAGCTCTATGGACTGGCCTGACAACAGTTGAAGTTCTAGACTCAGGAGATTTCCTAAGTATACTTTCCGGATTATCAACTATCTTAGGAGGATTTGGGTCAGGACAGGCTCTAGTATGAACTCTTCTAGAATCCACTATGCTATGTTTTCAGACCCAATAATAAGAAAATTTTAACCAAGTATGACAATATTTAATAGGCTAACTGATCTTTTAACAAGAAAACTTATTCATCAAAATTTACTTAACTAAGTTTGTTTAATGTTATGATATAAATGGGTTTCCCAGTGGAGTCCTTAGATCAATTCAGAACTGTGGAGTCACCAGGTGGAAATTTTTACCTTTGGAAGGTAAATTTTTTTATGGTCCACCACCACTAATAAGTTTGAATACCAATGTGAAATGTTTTGGGTTTTCTGAGTTTTTATAGTCCTGTGGGTTATGAGAGTATCCTAAATTTGTTTAAGCACTTAGCTACAGTGATGAGACAAACATAGTTTACTATGTGGCTTACTTAACTGATTTCTTCAAGGTTTGATAAGGCTCTATTAGAGTCCTAAGAGTTACTTAGTTTGTCACTGATTTCAGAAAATTCCTATCATGATCACCAATATGCTTGGTAGTGCTTGAAGAAAACTATTTTTAATTAGGTGAACACTACGTGTTTTGTTTTTAAGGATATTACTTAGAAGTCCCCAGTGGAGCCGCCAGTATGTTAGGTCTCCATAGTTTGCAAGATTGGAAAATACAAACACTGCAGAGCCTACATCAAAACCACTTTGGAATCTTAGGATCTAACCATCCTAGATTCAGAGAGGGATCTCTCTATATATGTGTTAAAATATATGATATTTAAGGCTTCAAGTATGATATTAAGCTAGTTATTAAGAACAAGGTTGTTTTGTTTGTTTTTGGTTCGGCAGGAGAACATGAAGGTGAAGGAAGTCTATATGAACAGTGAAGGTGTGAGTAAGTGATAGAATGGTTTAGCTAATAAAATAGGAAAGCAGCGGCATCAATCCATTGGGATATGGAGTTATAAGAGGGTTTAATTGAACAAAAAGGTTCAAGAGTGGTCCATGGGGCAAGTCATATATGTCAAAGGACCTCTTTAAGTTGATTTTATGGAATGAAACAGTAAGAAATGAAGTGAAGGAAGTAAAACACATGAAGAAATAAAGAACAGCCTAAGACTAGGTAAGTACTTTTAAACTAGCTTGCTTTTGACATGCACTCAAGGGAAAAACACAAAAGTAACCAAAGATCAGGTAAGTACTTTTAAACTAGCCTGCTTTCGATATACTTTCAAGAGAAAACATTTAAAAATAGAGAACAGCTTAAGATCAAGTAAAGGCTTTTAACTTAGCATGTTTTGAGCATATTCAAAAGAAAACATTCATTATAAACATAAAAAGTAGTCTAAGATAAGTTAAGTACTTTTAAACTAACCTGCTTTCAGCATACTCTTATGGGAACTTTTCAAAGCAACTATTGGAGATAAACTAGAGAACAAGGCTAACCATAAACTTCTCTAGCTCAACTTTAATAAGAAGACTTTTCAAGAATGTTTAAAGACAATAGCTCAATATGTACTCAGGAAACATGGGCTTACCAACACTTCACTGGTTATACTCTATTAAATTACCTTCAAAACACATTTATAGGAAAACATAAAGGATAAAGGTTTATCAGTGACATTTAGGGTACTTCAGAATTAAATCCTAATCTATATTTGCTATTATTTATTAGAGAAAAGTAGACAGAATGAAAACATAAAGAAAATAAAAATTTACATTGAGAAGCACATCACCATTGACATAGACCAAGGTCCAATAAATCGGCTATTTTTATTTGATTTCAAACCAGTTACAATCTTCAAGTCCAGTGGGTCTCTACAGCTTCAAATTTCTCATCTTAGCTTATGTGTCTTCAATTACAAAACAGATTTACAACAGCTTCAAAAGCTATTTACATACAACATGTATCTAGAGAACAACCCCTATATTAGCTTCTACAGAAGTATTTATAGAAGAATGAGGAGGTGGAGTGTAAGAAGGGTTCATTTGTGCAATTAATACAGAGTAATGGTTTCTCGACCTTTGGGAGGTCTAAGGGAGAAGTTTTCAAATGTTTATCTTTTTTTTAATCAAACTTACATTAATTTCATCACCTTTAGTCACTTTGGTTGACTTTTAGGTTTTTTGATAGGTTGGTAGTTAATTATCTGTTGTCTCTAGAAATATCTCTGACTGTGCAATTAATTTGTAGTCTTTTGAGGGAAATAAAACTTTAGGTGGCATTTTTTAGGATTTATAGCCTCTATGATGTGGCATTGGGAGGCTCCTTCATTGATTTTTGTTGACCTAGAACTTTTTAACGTAAATAAGGCCTTTGATGTTGCTTTTTTTCCTTATAATCACTTTCGGAGTCTTTAAACCTTATATGCTAATTGTGTTTACTGTTTTGGGCTTTGTCATCTTCCTTTTACCTTTTCCTACCCCCCTTAACTGTAGGTTTAAACCCTTAATCCTCATATTTTGATATTTAATCCTTGACAATGTGTATAAACCTTCAAACTGTAAAATTAAGCCTTTAATCCTTTAACTCTTCATCTCGTGCACCAGAACTTCTTTAATCTCTTGATCTTTAACCTCTATCTTCACTTTTTTTCTACTTTGTTATGGAAAGTAGGTTTTTAGTGTGTTGAAGGGTTTTTATTTGCTTTACTAGCATTAATGGGCACTGATAAAACATGTAAAACCTATGGCAAATCCATCTTTGCATTTTAAACCCCAAGGGTCACCAAACTGCGAGTCTTCCACCACTGGTCTAGTTGTGGGGGTCCTTTTAATATTTTAAGCGCCTTTAAAACCCTACAAACAAGACATCATATGTTAAGAAAACCTGCAATTTGGTTTAACTACTAACAGAGGTCAGGTGGGAGCATAGGAGCATTTTAGAGGGGTGGAATATGTAAGCGGAAGAGGTCTCATGAAGAAAATAGGCGAAAAATCAGTTTTAAAATGGGTTTTGGCATGAATTCGAGCAAAGCGGGTTTGGAAATACCACGAATGGTTTTCGCGTTCAATTCGGGTGGTAAGTGGTTTTCGATGAATCGAACATGATCCATTTATATCGCACCGTGTGGCCCTTTACAATACCGCCAGTATCGCGTGATTTTTCAGTGTTAAACTTTGCATAGTGAAATCGCACGATACGCGATGTCAACCATCGGATGATGAGGAAGAGATCTGATGTTGCAGACCAGGAGCAATGGAAATTTGCATGCCAGGTGTTGTAGTGGGAGACAGGTGGCAGCGTGTGATAGGGTGAGAGGACTGGGTAGTAAAACGTGGGTCTGGGGGAAAGTTGGGTGACGGGATCAGTGAGGGCTGTCAGTTTATATTGATCGATGGTGAGAATTCGATGCCGGAGGCGAAACAGAGAAATGCGTCGGGCGATCGGGGAATGCAGTGGGCAAGCGATGACCGTTAGATCGACTAGATCAATGGTCAAGATCGCTTGGGGGCTTTGTATTGTGCGAGGATATTTTCAAAGGAGAAATTAATTTCTTTTTAAAGGGCGCGATGGTATACAGGGATAAGGGAAGGGGATAAAGGAAGAGGAGTCGGGAAATGTTTGATGGAGGTGCAGGGGACTGGGAGAGGACAGATAAGGGGCTAAGGGTTTAGCCAGTTGTCGGGGGTGACATTATATGAATAAAATGGAGTGGGGATTTATTAAGGAGAGGCGCTTAGAAGACAAGGAGTGGGGAAGATTTTATGAAGGAAGGAAAGGGTCGAGGGCTAAGTTGAAGGGTTGGGAGTGAAAGGTTCAAGCGCTCAGTCACAGCACCTTGGTTCTATGATGAGAAAAGAGCTGGTGGCCAAACCAGAAGGGGATTAAGACCTAAAAGGGGTGGAAGATGTCCTCCAAAGGTTTTATGAATTTTTGTGAGTTTTTTAGGTTTCGATAGGTAGAATAATGGTTTTTAAACCACAACAAAGGATTTTTCATAAGTTTAAAATGGATTTTGAAGGTTTTTTGAGGGGAATGAAGGGAAAATAAAAAAGAGAAAAGGATCTTTTTCCAAAGGAAAATGGAGGGTAAAAAGGGCCACAATGATTGAATGAAATGATGAAAAGGGGATGTTTAGGAAACAATTTTGAAGGGAACAAGAGATTTCTTGTTGGATTTTTGGAGGGAACAACACTATTTTTAAGACACAGTAGTTAAGGAATAGCAATTATGGAAGAGCAACCTTCAAGAATGAATGATTTTCTATGAAAATGGTGTCTTGAAGGCTCAAGGACTATTTTAGCCATCATTTTCTTATGACAAAATTTACTGATGGCTAACACCTGGAAAATGAAAGTTCTGCCTGGTCATAGCACTTTTAGCAGTATTTATCACTCCAGCAGTGGCACAGGTTCTCATATTGGTCACGGCTCAAGCAGTGATGATGACGGCAAGGAGAATGAAACCAGCTTACATGTAACCTCCTCCAATGCGCCAGCTGCCTAGGAAATTATTTTGCCTTCGTCTTTTGTCCATGCACCAAAAAGGAAGGAGGACGATTCTCTTTATGCTTGTAGGATCATGGAAGAAGCTCCCATCACTCCTAAGAAGAATGACGACCTACCCTAAGTTCAATTTTTGGGTGCTCACCTCTAACTCCAGCTATCCTCTGGCGTTATCTAGTTTGAATTTTTTTTGGAACTTTTTGCTATTATGTTACATTTTCAGTCTCAAAACTAGATATTTTGGCTTCCCATCTTCGGCAGCTCTTAATACTCTCTACTCATGGACTGGTTTCCCCACTTGGGGCTATCCTTATTTTGTTGTTAAACTTTTGATAATTCCCTCCATAATTGGCTTGCGAATTGTGGAGGATAAGCATTGTAATGTTTTCTTGTGTATAATATAATAGAATTAGACTAAATTAGGAAAAAAATTATTTTTTCTTAAGAAGGTTTAATGATAATTGCATATTTTTGCCTAATATTATTAATTTTTGTCAAAGATTGTGAGAATATTGGGAAAATTATGAAGATTTGGAGAAGGAGATAATTTAGGGACTTTCTCCCTACTACTCGAGGATATATATAGGAAAATAAATGAACAAAATATCACAAAATTATTGAGAAATTATAGAGAGATTTTGGAACTCCAATTATTGAGAAAATCGAGGAATGTGTTCCTTGTCATTTACTACAAACTGCTAGTGTTGGGAACTAGATCCACTATTTGAGGGATTTTGGAGGGGAAAGCTTCCTTATTTAAAGGGGAATGCTTCCTAATAGTTTTTTATAAGTACCAAATCGAATTGGCCTATAGGGGCATGTTTTGTTTAGTCTTATTGTGGAGATAACTTGTTTTATGGAAGCTTCACTTTCTTTTCTTGCATGGATGTACTTGGACTGTTTCAATAATGAAGATTGTTTCCATTTTTAACTCCTAAGGCTTGGATTCTTCCATAATAATATATTTCCTCATTGTGCTTGGCCATCCCAGGAGCATCAAATCCCTCTTGTAAAATTTATTTATGTTCTTTTCACTTCTTATTCACCTGCATCTCTTATTTTTGTTTTTCATATTTCTGTATTTAGTATTGTTTATTTTCTTGTTGTAGGATTGAGTTAGATTATTTGAGCTATTTTGGAGGATTTTTATAGGTTAAAAATAATTATTCATCTTTATAATAACTTTGTAAGGTAATATTAACCATTAAGCTACTTGGAGTTGGTTACTAGTGCACGAATATAAGATTTCTGGAAATGCCTCGTAGAGAAATAGTAGTAAAGTTCTTATACTTTTTAGAAACGGTTAATGATATCGATTTGACCCAATTCCACTTATATTATGTTTTAATAGTGTTAAATTTTATATAAAAATTCACCCCATTTCATTTTCACTTTATTAGGTTAGGCATTTGATAGATTAACTAGCTCACTAGCTTTTGAATTTCCAGATTTTAGAGTAGTAATTTTATGTTATTTTTTTAGCACGTGTGAACATGGGGAATTTTTAGGGATTCCACTTGGAACAAATACCTAATACATCATACTTAATAAAAAAAATTCTAATCCAAATTTCATTTGATTTATTTAGTGATTCAGTGATTTATTTCGGAAATCGACTTGTCTGTAACAAAAACAAAGTTGCATGTAGCACCTTGTAGCATGTGTAAATTTGACCAAATTTTCTCCCAAATGTTGTTTTTGTCTCTTAGGCTTGCATCATCACCCCTTGAATCTAAATACATGATTGAGGAAGAATAAACACTACTTAGGACATTCATTTGAAAAAATTAGATTAGGTCTTTTTATTTGAATTCATGCCCTTAGGATTTCAATTACAAATTGTTGTTCTTGCCTAGGATTTATTTATTTTCAAAGAAACATTTCCATTTCTTCAATTATTTTAGCCTTTTATTTCATGAAATTCCATCCATTACATCAGATGAACTAAATAAGGAAACATTATATGCTGCACACATAGTGTCGATACCTCTTATATCTATACGAACACCAGGTTGATAATTAAAGTTGGTAGCCTTAGTAGTTGTACCATTCTTGTTGTAATATTGAGGCTCATAAATTTTTTGTGCCATTTCGAGGGAGGTGTCAAAGTATCCATTGCTTTCTTCACTAGTTGATTAATTTCTTTTATTTCTACAAAAACAAAAAATTTCATTACGCATATTTCATTTCAAAAACAGAAAATTGCACTGAATTAGAATTCTTATTGGAAAAAATTAAAAATACTTCTTTAACACCAACACCCCCCCACCCCCCATTTGATCATGTGGTACAGTAAGAACCACATCACCAACCACTTTTAGAGGTAAAAGAAGACTATATGTAAGAAAAGGTAGAATAAATGAATGGAGATGATGACAATGAAGAAGATCGTCCTGGATTTCCCATTCAAGATATTGATGTCAGTATGCATATGAAGAGCATCCCTCCATATTTCCTTCACAACTTCCATGGTATGAGGTCATAAGATCCAAAAACATTTCTCTTTGAAATTGAAATACTTCATAGATCTTATGGCTACTTATCACACACTCAAAAATTGAGATTGTTTCCAACAACATTGAAGGATAGATCTCTTGAATGGTTCATGAGTTTGGGTACCAATTTAGTAAGGTCATGGAATGATATGAAAAAGATATTTATAGAAAAATATAAATACCATGATCTTAAGGAAACAAATTTTAGAATGAATCAATAATAAGATGAGAGCATTGAGGATCTAATAGATAGGTTCATGTTTAATGTTAAGAGGGGAAATTTACAACATTTAGGATTTGACACACTACAAACCCTATTACTTAGAAAAATTAGGGATGAGGGGATCGATCTCATTAATCTCATGAGTAGAGGAGATGTATACCAATTATCATTTGAATAAATTTGTGAAACATGCAAGAGCATATCAAGAGGAAGGGAAATATTAAGAAATTCAGCATCAGCATTGGTAAGTCAAGATGAACTTGGAAACTTTCTTGATAAATTTAAAATACAAATTCTTTGCAATCTAGGTGAACAAGTATAAATGTTATAAATGCAAAATGAGCAAAAATAAGATGTTGATTTTTCTGTTATCCATGCAAAATCATATGCTACTGAATATTTTCCATCATTACCAAGGTTTAAGTAAGCGTACCAAGAGGATAATGGAGAAAATCAATCACCAAAGAAGCTACGTTATGTAGCTCCAAGAATACCATGACAACCTAGTCAACTTGATATGATGCAAGGACCTACTTCACAATTTTAATCTTATTCACATCCTTCTTAAAATAATTGAGAGAAACTCCCTCCTTGGAAACCTTGGCACTATATCAACAGGTCCCGTAATTTTCTAAGCACTATATCAGTAGATCCATGTATTTTCATTTATAGCAGCCGTTAGTACCAGTAAAAACTGCTTTGTCATAGCCTATGGAATTTTGTATAGAAGTTGTTCTTCATATTTTATGTATGGGTCCTTAAAGTCTTGTTTGGCCTAGATTGAATGTCTTTTTCCTCAAGATCTTGTACCCATTTTCTGCTATAATATCTAATAAAATGGCTCTATGATCTGCTCCTATTTGATGTGTTGCTATTTCACCTCATTTTCCAATTATATGTTCTTTATTCATGTTTTTCCTAATTTTTTTATATTACATGATAAATGAGTTCCACAGGCTTATCTAACGTGAGAGTTCCAGTGGAGGGATATGGAGTTGGTGAGTCCTTGGAAGTACAACTCAACTTAGGCACATCATATGATTTGGCTTGTGTAGTCACATTCCCATATTCCTTTCACATAAAGACAAATGAACTATGATGGGGATGGGAAAAGGACCCTTCATTTTCCCCTTGAGAAGGTCGAGAAGGTTGAGGAACCATCTGTTGCTGAAGTTGTGTAGGGAATGGATGAGTGAAGATGGCAGGCTATCTAGTAGACGATGGTGAAAGAAGCATATGGACTTCATCAATTCAAGGCCATTAATGAGTAAGGTGGTCATCTTGAAAAATTTTATACGGAAACTTGACTTTGTGACGATGTTCACTAGCGCCCCATCCTTGATTCTAAGGGTTGGGTTAGTACCCTTAAGAATTTTTATTCTTTGGTTTATTTCACTTATTATTATTTTTACCACTCAATTATTGGTGGTTCATCAGCTGAGTGGACTTCACCATGAGAACATCGGTGAAATTCTTAGGAAGGGGCTATTTAATAGATCCAGCCACACTTGTTGGGGTTTGAAATGTAAGAATCAATTGCCCAAGTTTAGGAGCAAGTTGGCTCATGGAATCAGAAACATACTCAATCACACCATCGGTGTCTGTGTGAGAGACATGTTTTAAAGGGTCAATAAAAGGCCTAGGGGCATTAGGTAACACTCCGTATAGCGTACCTGACTAACTAAGATAAGATCAAACTTTTGGGAAGCTAAATGGCTTGTTCCTCTGTAAAAATTCTAAACATAGAAACGTCCTTTGAAATTTTAGGTAAGAGAGATCGAATGAACCATTTACATAAAATTTCATTGGGCAACTAGTTCTCACTAACCTCTTGTGATGACGCCACTCATGAATGTGATAAGAAATTAATGTGGAATCATATTGTTTGAAGTTGGAAAAGATGTCAAAGTCGATATCATATCGAGCAAGAATCTAGAAGTGTGTGAGAGAGGTTTGAGCTAGGGAGGCAAAGTGACCATAGAATGCAATATCTAACTCGATGTACCACTTTGTGTCATCCCTAGGTAACATACATTGGAACAAGAAAATTTTAATAGAAGCATCCTATAATAATTATATGAGCATCATAAATCATAGGTGGTAATGTGAGTGGATGGGTCCTCCCCATGCTTCCCTTCAACCTTGGGAATATTTGACGTAAATTTGCGGGTCATGGATGGCCACTAGGAATCATTATGGATGGGGTCATTAGTGAATTTAGAAAGATCTTGTAAATTGAGAGAAGATAAAAATGGATTGCTGAGTTGAATAAATGGGTAATAGGTAGAAAAAAAATATTTACCAACCTTGATGTCCCCCCATATAAGGATTAGATTGATGGACTTATTGGTGGAGGAAAGGGTTTTTCCCAACATCAGATTGTTGTGGGAAAAAATAACTAGTGGATGGATGTTTCCCCCCAAGGGTATATGCTCCAAAAGAGAAAAGGATCCTTGAGATCATGATTTCTCAGGGGTTGTAACCAGGAGTGAAAAAAGGACCACTCTACACAGTAAGACTGACATGACAAGGATGAATTTTATGGGAGACTATATTGGTAGCAGGGTTTCCCCTAAGTAAACTATCCCCCCCAGGAAAGGTGCAGGTGGGTGGCATCCCTACAAAGGGTGAACTATACCAAGCTTGTGAGATGATAGAAGCCACATTTCCCCGAGGCAGAATAGGGAACACTAATGATCCTCCCCCACATATTTCCATAGGTAACCATGCCTAACTGAGGAGTAAGAATCATTCATTGAGAAATTTTGGGTGAAAAGACTCTTGATCCTATCGGCTAACTAGGATGAGGCACCATGGTCGGCATAGAATATGGTGCGAGCATGGAAATGTTTGAGAAATTGACAGGAGCTACAAATGATACTAGTGGAATGCAACAAGAAGAATTGAGAGGTGTAGATGGAGGAAGATATTTGGTCCCACTAATAGATGAAAAAGATGACATTAAATTATACACTGTAAATAAAAAAGGTAAGGAGGTCTGAGAATCCACCATAGGGTAAATAACTTGTAAAGGCATGTAAGTATAGGATGGTGTAGGATCGTTAGGATTCAGCTGTAATAATTGAGGTCATAATGGATTGGTTAAAGGTGGATTGGAAGGAGTGTCAAAGTTGTCTACCAAAGTTTCAAAAGATATCATATCACTATTATAAGGACTAGGTATAGACTCCAAGTATGGGTTGTTCTGTGACTTGAGCACCGATAAGCACTCTTCGAGCAGGAGTGATAATTCCACCTTATTTATGAGGAAAATCGTGAATACAGCGTGACCATCGATGAAAAAATTCAGATATGAAGTTAAATTATCTGTTAATATAATTATGTTAATGCAAAAATCCTAGGGCCAAACCTATGGACTCCTACCAAAGAAAAAATAGTAGAAACATCCTAAAATATCGTACATGCAAACCAAAATACAAAGAATCTGATGGTGGAAAAATGATACCAGAGACCTGCTTCCTAGCCCTTTTAGCTGCGTACTCAGTGAAAGTGCCCTTATTAGCCATTGGGAACCCTCTGAAAGTACTTAGAGGGTATGAATAATATTTGTACTAGGTACAGAGAAGACGACCCCGACCTTGACATGTGTATCATCCCTAAAAACATAGGTCACTAAGGTGACCACAAATAATAACACGACCTGGTGGGACAGTCGAAGTAAAAATTCACATGCAAGGGCAAGACTGTAATGTCCCAAATTTTGCAATAAAGTATTCGGGACATTAATTTTACTTTTATGCTAATAAAAGTGAATAAGTGGGTGAGGGAACCCATGTAACATTTTAATAAACACTCCTATGGTGAAAAAATTCAGTTAAGTGGCTTAAATTAGCAACCCAAGTGTGAAAAGGGGCCAAAGGCAAGCAAGCTAGACCATGGTTGACCAAGTCAACAACATACCCTAAGAGGAGAAGCTTGCACAGGAAGATTGCATAGTTGGAGTGGAGGGAAATTCAAATGAGATAAACCCTAACATGAGTGGGGTCCATGAGAAAAATGTATAAAAGATGAAGGAGAGCTATTGTGGAGATCAGTTTTTGGAAATATAATTCGAAGTTGAAGCTCTCCTCAACTTGTTGTTGTTTAGCACAAGAGGGATTCCTATTTAGGAATGCCCTTCTCTTCCATGGGAGGCCATGGAGATATTTTTCTTCATCTTACTCACATCATGGCTTGAGGCCAAAATAGTCATCTACAGCTACTGTGTTATTCTTGCACCAAGAGAATGCTAGAGTTGCTAGTGTTGCAGTGAGGGACATTCATCTTCACATTTCCAAAGTTGTTCTGTAGAGGAGGAGCCATCTCTTTCTCTAGGAAATCATAAAATGAGATTCCAGAGTTGTTCATTGCAGATCTTGGCATTGGGCCATTGTTTCTTCTCATGTCTAGTGCAATCCCTTTCTCCTACAGCGTTATTATCTGAGAGGGTTTGCAGGAGGAGATCATTTTGTGCACTAGAGAGTGCAATCTTCAGGGAGGACATTAGCTCCTTCATTTTGGAGATCATTGGAGGAGGTTTTAATTTTCATTGTAGCATCTATTTCCTTCTCTTATGTTGTATTATATTTGAGTTGCATAAGCTACACTGCAACTCCGAAATTTTACTATTTTATGTATTTTAGCCAATCCCTTGGAGGATTGAGGAAATAATATTTTCTGGGGTTGATATCTTGCTCCCCCTTCTTTATTTGAGCATGTAATTTCACATCATCTCATATATATCAGTTTCCAGTCATTTTCCCTCATAGACTGCGTAGTGACATAGTAGTTGGGTCATGTAGCAGTGTATTCTCTTGTTACATGTACATTTCCTATTGAGGTAGACTTGAGCTCACCTTGAGAGGCATTTTCCTCAAGGGATTTGTATTTAATTTTCTGCTACACATTATGTATCAGATTTTTTATCTTTTGGCATTATCTGTTTCATTATTTCACTGTTGTTCATATAGAATTTTTCATGCTGCTGAAGATTCCCTTGTTGAGCATTGTTTCGGTATACATGTTAGTGGGAGATATGAATAACCTGCTTAGGGTTATTTCTTTGGGCTTATATTCTACAGGTATTTTGTACCAGGAATATTCTAAGACATCCCACCATTGGATGGCCTTATTTTCATAATGGCTTTCTTATACAGCGTCCTCATGGATAGCTGGTACAGAAATTCCTTGAAGGGAATTATTAGCTCTTGACAAGTTCTACTGTCAGAGTTTGCTAGTGGGCCAGGTAGCCTTTGGATCTCATTCTTCCTTGTGAAGATGAAATATCCAGTAAATTCCACTATAGTCAATCTCTGAGATAGTTCAGTGCTGATTTTTAATACTCCCGGAGGTGGAAAAAATAGGAACATCTAAGATGTTCCCGATGGAGCAAAAATTTCCCCATTTGGGACATTACAGTGGTATCAGAGCTTTGAACTTGGCTCAGCCTGTGAAGTTTGAATTTCAGAGAAGAAGAGGTCATAGATGATGTAGAATATGAGATCAATCTCATCAGTTTTGGGTCCAACAACAACCTCTCCGAGGAGGTTGAGAAAATAGAAGAAGGAGAAGAGGAAGGACCATGCACTTCCTATTCTCACAGAGGAGCAAAGCAGAAGCATGGATAACACTTAGAATTCAAAATTCTAAGTGAGAAGCTTGTTTAATATGGATAAAACCCTATATTCTTCCAAAAAACTCTATCTTTTCATACTTGTTTAGCAAAACAATAAAGAACTTGGTGGTTCAGAGATGGGAGGCATGCAAGGGTTTCTACTCTTGCTGATTTTTCTCCAATCTTGAGTAGAATATTTGGCCAAAGGATGGAGGAGCCCTCAAAAATAGAGGCATATTCCAACGCTATTACACTCATGGAGGAGCAGCCTCCATCTTCAGCTATTGAGGCAACCAGTACATTTGAGGAGGAGACTCTTGCAACAAGATTCTTCCAGATCTCTCCAAGGTATGCATGATTTTTCATCTATCATGGAGGATTGTACATTATTGCATGTTGATTTTCTTTAGGAGGGTAATTTTACTGCGCTGTGCCATTTTGGAGGAAAGAAAACCTCATCATCCTCATGCACCATTGATGAGCTATGCATCACATGTGAGGATGGGGTTTTGAGATTTTGTCATGAAGGAGATTTCATTTCAATTTCCCATGAAATGCAAAAGAGGAATCTGATTTGGGGAAATGGTAGCTCTTATGAAGAGGTACCAAGTGGCAGGATACTCACACCAAAAAGCAGATCTTGATGGATGATGTGTGCCTAGTGGAAATGTGGTGGATCCATAACCCATAGGTCCCAGGATCATTTCACACTTATTGCTCTTGATGGACAAGGGGAGAGTATGGATGCATTATGATGGAGTGGAATATCTCTTACTACTCATTATGTTTCCATTTTAGATTGGGTATGGTGGAAGTGTAGGGGAGCAACAAAAATTCTTGTTGCTCAGATTTTATTTGTATGTTGCAGGAGTAAGAGGAGGCACTAACATGGTGCAAGAGGATTTCTCTTTGATATTGGATTCCAAGCAGCACCTTCTTCATGGGATTAGCTCTACATTTTCAGCAACATGATGGAGGAGTCTTTGGCATGATTCATGTCGAAGAGGGAATCTTTGTGATGACAGTGGCCCTACTCCAAAGGCCAGGAACGTTGTCACTTGAGAGCTTGAGTTACTTGTTGGAGTGTCTTCCGAGCCACTTCAAAAGTGATGTATTTTGGAGGCATGTAGATGATGAGCATTATGGATTAATGGAGGGAAGAATTCCTCACTACATTTTTATTTTCTTGGCTTGGTTGCACAAGGTCAAGAAGAGCAATCTACATGCAGAATTTTTTGGTTCTTCTTTCATGCATTCTCATGCATATTATTCATTGATGGAGGATTCCACTTGGGAGGGATTCCTAATGGATGTATATCAGCATTTGGCTAGATTCATAACCCAATATATGATGTTATGGTTGGCAAAACCACTCCCCTAATACGTTGCAGTAAGGGGGACTTTTCATTGGAGCCATTTCAGCTTAAAGGCCAAAGTACATGATGAGGGAGGTAACTTTTGTGACATGCATTGTAATATCTTATCTTTATGAGCAACATATCATATCAAGAAGGATCCTTCCTTCTTTCCATTGTGTTTTTTTGTACTTATGGTTCATTGCAGCAAAATTATGGCTATTTCAACAGTGGTTTGTGGGGGAAAGCCACATAGTCTTTGTTTGCACCTTTGGCACCAAATTTGGTTTTCAAGATCACATCTTGTAGGATAAATGTGGCAGAAAACAAGTGGCTGTAAAGCACTTGTTATTGTTCATTTTGATGCAGGCCCAGAGTGCACTATGCAGGTTCCCTTGGTGGAACAATGATCCACTTTTTGGTTGTCATAAGACAACTTGCTTCTATTGATTTTTCTTCCATGCATTGCAGATTATTATTGGTTCATGGGGAGATTTTTTGGAGAGTGGGATATGAGTTGATGAGGCCCACTGGGAGTATGATTCTCCCTACTTTTCATGTTGTATGTTTCAGGAGAAGCAATGGGCAGCCCATTATTTCCAAGCTTCATCTCTTTCCTTCATGTGGGAGGAGTTATTTGGAGAGTTCACAATTTAGGAGGAGGCATTTCATGGATTGCATGATTGATGGGGTGGCTTGGGTCTCTCATGGAGATCATTATATTTCAGCCATATATCAGCAGTAGCCCCATATGTATCATGAGGAGGGAGAGACTCATTGGTTGGATGTGCCCTTTGGGAGAAGAAGACCTCCATTCTTTTGTAGCACATGCTCCAAGAGGAGTATGAGAGATGATATGGCCACCATGTACAACCATGTGTTTTTCCCATAAGTTGGGCCATATGTTGTTTGGATTCCATATGTGGATGACTTCCAACTCATCACATTTGAGGTGATTTGGGCCAGCTTTATTTTCAGCGTTGGAGGAGAGATATTTGAGGATCTAGACTTCATTTTTGCCTCTTGAAGGCAACACTATTGCAGCCCAAGTTCAGATTTCATTCCACATACATCCTAAGTGGAGAAGAGGACAGCATGGGGTAGGCTATGAAGCTTACCAATTTTAGAAATTCAGCCCACCTATTTCTCATGAGCACAAGGTGGAGGAGTACTTCCAGGAGTTGCCTAGTTGGAGGGTGACTCATTTTGTTTATTGATTGCTTCAGGATGGAGGAACTACAGGAGGATAGTTCAGACTCCATGCCTTGAGTGGAGGAATTTTTGCAGTTCATCCTTGCTCTTGCTTGAGGACAAGCAAGTTTTGGGAGGGGAGGACTGTAATGTCCCAAATTTTGCAATAAAGTATTTGGGACATTAATTTTACTTTTATGCTAATAAAAGTGAATAAGTGGGTGAGGGAACCCATGTAGCATTTTAATAAACATCATATGGTGCAAAAAATCACTTAAGTGGCTTAAATTAGAAGCCCAAGTGTGAAAAGGGGCCAAAGGCAAGCAAGTTAAACCATGGTTGACCAAGTCAACAACGTACCCTAAGAGGGGAAGCTTGCACAAGAAGATTGCGTAGTTGGAGTGGAGGGAAATTAAAATGAGATAAACCCTAATGTGAGTGGAGTACATGAGAACAATGCATAAAATATGAAGGAGAGCTATTTTGGAGATCATTTTTTGGAAATAGAATTCGAAGTTGAAGCTCTCTTCAACTTGTTGATGTATAGCACAAGAGGGATTCCTGTTTATGAATGCCCTTCTCTTCCATCGGAGGCCATGGAGATATTGTTCTTCATCTTCCTCACATCATGGCTTGAGGCCAAAGCAATCATCTACATCTACTGTGTTATTATTGTAGCAAGAGAACACTGGAGTTGTTGGTATTGTAGTGAGGGACCTTCATCTTCACATTTCCGGAGTTGTTCTATAGAGGAGGAGCCATGTCTTTCTCTAGGAAATTAGAAAAGGAGATTCCAGAGCTGTTCATTTCAGATCTTGGCATTGGGCCATTGTTTCTTCTCATGTCTAGTGCAATCCCTTTCTCCTACAGCGTTATTATCTAAGAGGGTTTGCAGGAGGATATCATTTTGTGCACTATAGAGTGCAATCTTCAGGGAGGAGATCAGCTCCTTCATTTTGAAGATCATTGGAGGAGGTTTTCATTGTCATTGCAGCATATATTTCCTTCTCCTATGTTGTGTTATATTTTAGTTGCAACATCTACACTGCAACTCCGAATTTTTACTGTTTTATGTATTTTAGCCAATCCCTTGGAGGATTGAGGCAATAGTGTTTTCCGGGGTTGAGATCTTGCTCCCCCTTCTTTATTTGAGCATGTAATGTCATATCATCTCATATATATCAGTTTTCAGTCATTTTCCCTCATATACTACATACTGACAGAGTATCTGGGTCATGTAGCAGTGTATTCTCTTGTTACATGTACATTTCCTATTGAGGCAGACTTGAGCTCACCTTGAGAGGCATTTTCCTCAAGGTATTTGTATTACATTTGCTGCTGCACATTATATATCATATTTTTTCTCTTTTGGCATTATATGTTGCATTCTTTCACTACTGTTCATATAGAATTTTTCATGCTGTTGAAGATTCCCTTGTTGAGCATTGTTTTGGTATACATGTTAGTGGGAGATCTGAATAACCTACTTAAGGTTATTTCCATGGGCTTATATTCTACAAGGAGTTTTTACCAGGCATATTCTAAGGCATCCCAGCATTGGGTGGCCTTATTTTCATAATGGCTTCCTTATACAACGTCCTCATGGATAGCTGGTGCAAAAATTCCTTTAAGTGAATTATTAGCTCTTGAAAAGTTCTATTGTCAGAGTCTTCTAGTGGGCCAGGTAGCCTCTGGATCTCATTCTTCCTTGTGAAGATGACATATCCAGTAAATTCCCCTACATTCAATCTCTGAGATAGTCCGACGTTGATTGTTAATACTCATGGAGGTGGAAAAAAATAGGAACATCTAAGATGTTCCCGATGGAGCAAAAATTTCCCCATTTGAGACATTACAAAGACACTTAACTCAAAAAAGAGATAAGATTGAAACCCCCTTTAGATTTACCTCCCAAGTGGTCCCTTAGTGCTACATAAAATTATAATAACACCATTTGTATGCATCAAAAATATGTTATATCGTTCCACCCGAAACTAAGTGAAATGGATCATGTCACCCCACCTAACCCAAGTGTGACCTCATTCTTAACACTCTTGTTAGAAGGGCTTCCACAACCGCACTACTATAAATGGATTTAAATCCCCATAATAAGATGCTAAGTTAACTTTTTATTCATGTAATAGTTAACTCACGCTCCTATCTCTAAGGCCTTAGCCAAATCTAGTGTTGGTGTACTATCGGTGCAATAGGAATCTAGTTATTTTTATTAACGCATGTATTTTTTTTGGCTTGAGGGGTCCTGACTGAGGTTCATGGTTTATAGAGAAACTAACAAACCCTCCAAGTACTGGCCATTTTGGCATTGATCTTCTTGCGCAGACCAAAATATCACCCGAAGCAGTATGGATGGGTGTTGGAACCAGGTTTCCGCACCCTGAGGGAGAAAATAATGTAGTAGTCCTCAGAAAAATCGAATGTGAACTTATACAGATGCATGCAATAACAGAATTACAAATAATTCACAATCATTAACAGAATAACATGGAAATTTTGTTACCTTAGCACAGACAAATAGCCCAAAACTCGATCTAGATATTGACCAATACGAATACTTAAACAAGTCTATTAACCATCAATAACCATGAATAATAAGATCATATATCCCTAAAAAATAATTAATAAGTAAGACAGATAATGCTATCTTAACACATCATAAAGAGTAAACAATTCATATGCATAACACAGTAAACTTTGCCAAAACTGTCCTTTCTATTAGCTTCATATCTGTCAATCAATACATCAATTTTTCCTTACAAAACCATTACAAAACCCTTCCACGCACATAGCCAGCGGAGTCCGGACACAGCGAGGACTAGGTATCTACACACATAGCGAGCAACAGCCTCTAAACCCAAACCAAAAACCCTTACAAATGCATAAACTTATCATAACATCAATAATTCATTACATAACATTCACTACTTAGCTTAAGCATGATCTATCTACTTATATATGCATAGCGAGAAGATACTATGGTCTCAAACCACGGATTGAGGACCATAGTTTACCCTTAAGCCCATTTACATCGAAATTGGGGACTTTGAGCCACCCCAAAGCCCCTTGAATCCCTTTGTGCAACATGCACATACAAAATTATACAAAAATGTCTTCGGAACTTGTGCCTCATGGTACCCCGCTCCAATAGGCCCCCAACATAAACATGTCACTCGTCCCGAGTCACCTAGGCATTGAATCCTTAGTCTTGGCCTGAATCATTTTGACAGAAGTTTGGAGAGGGAGAAATAACTCAATACTTTGCATTGTTACACTCTATGCTTGGTGAACCATATCTTTTGTAATAGGCCCCTTTGTGCCATCTTGACACTATTCTCAGTTTTCTGAATGATTTTCAAAGTGTTGCTAAACATTTGCGATAATTGCATCACCTATTCTTCCCATGGTTGCATGCACTCCTTGAATACGTTCTCCTTCTAGTACAAGTATACAATCTCTATCTGAATTGTTCTGCACTCCTATAGACAAGTGAGGTGTTTTGTAATGACTAATGTAGGTGCCACTATCCTGATTTATTCAAATTGTTGTTCCTTCTAGTTGAGTGCGACGAGAAACTGCTGCACTACCCGATCATTTTGGACAGAGGTCCAAACATCCATGGTCTTGTTCAATAAAATATCACTCTTCGTGACTGTATTATAATTATTTTCCCTTCCCTATTTTACTTCCACTGCTCTTTGCACGCGAGCCTCTGGTGGTGTCTCAAACTGCAATTTTGTCTGGATGTCCGCGATCTACTTCTCATAATCTATCTGGATTGTTTGCAGTTTCATGTGCGATGCTTTCACTGCAACGGCCAACCATTCTAACTTTTCAGTGGGTGCAGCTGTGGCATGAAAACTAAAATATCTAGGCAGACTTGGTTGATTTTATCCTCCAGCATAGTGCATTGGGCTTATACTTCCCTGGAGGATTATTCTGTTTTTTGCTGTTGTTGGTTTTCTTGTACAACCTATTGTTGTGAATCCTTTGTCTTTGTCTGTGCGGTATCCTTTGTGTACTGAAGCTCATCCACGATCATTGAATGTAGAAGATGTAATTTACCTGCAGGCAACACTGAAATATTAACATGCACATCACTTGTACCACTGAACTCGACATGCTGGTTAGTGTCTATTTGGATTGATGGCAGGGGGATGTGGACAAAGCGTGCATCCCCTGATGCTGGTAGAGCATCATCCAACGGTTGCATGCTAGTTACTGGTGTGCTAGTCTGGCTCACCTGAATCATGCTCTCTTGAATTTGGCTCGCCTAAACTTTTAAACCCTTAAATTTGACTTTCACAAGTTCTAGCCTAAACATGTACTAAACTTCCAAATCAATCTATTGGTCTTCAGTCTTAGACGTGACATTGTTCAATATTTCATTGAGGTCATCCTTTGTGAATGTCAGGACCTATTTCCATGCCTTCTTGGAACCCTTTTTCTTCTTACACGATCCACAAGCGGCATGAGATGTGTGCTTAGTTCCTCTGGATGTATCGACTTTTCCTGTCTCCTTAAGCGTAGATCCATTCTTCTCGAGCACAGTTGTGGTGTCAACAATTTCTCCGGTTTTTGTAGGGGTGGATTCCTTCTCTGTGTATTTTTCAGTGACATTATTTGTCACTGTTGTTGGAGCTATCTTTGTAGGGTTCTTAGTGGCTTTCTCTATAGATTTTTCTAGTCAGAGTGCACTGTTTCATCGGCGTAGGTGGTGTCAACTAGGCCGGAAACCATTCTATTGTTACTCTGACTAAGTCATCCTCAATCACCAAATATGGAAGCTCATACCATAATCCCTCTACAATGCCTTCTGCGTAGATATGAATGTTATGAAATGTAGCCTTGAAATTCGCGATCATCTTATATTGGTCATATAGTTTGGGTGATATTCGTGGTTTGGATTGCACTGCTTGGTTTAGTGTGGAATCATACAAAACCCATAAGATCTTGTTTTCTTTTCACGCATAGGGTCTGATGATTTCCAGAGAGTGGCATAGTGCACAACATTGAATATTTTTGGCTCAATGTTGAGGAAATGTGTGTCTTACAGGGTCCTCCATCTAATAAAAACAATTAATAAAATGAGCCAAGCATAGTGGAAGGACTTGCATTCCTCTTGTGCATTGTGCACTTTCTCTATGGATTCTTTGCACAGATAACTACACTAGTTCTAATTTACGCCTTTTTCATAGCAACCTGCGAGCGCAATCACATACGTGGGCACCTCCTTAGGCTCGCACTTACCCATCATCTTGGAGGCCAACATGAGCATACCGAAATGTATAGTGGGTTGATTAATTTCCTCCACTAAAAAGCCACGATTCTTCCTTGTGACATTGTATTTTTCTTGATCTCATCTGCCACATCGTTATCTTGCACTTTACCTTCGAATTCACCTATAGGGTCAGTGCCCTTGGGAGGAAGACCTCTGATTTTTTGGATCAATCCTACATCAATAGAGATGCACTCTCCCAACTAGAGCATGTCATCATGGACCAAAGTCAACAACTGTCGGATGTATATCATTGATGGGGTTGCCCCAAAAATGAGGGATCTACAACAAATTGAGTAGGCCTAGATTATGTAGACCTAACACCCCCCTCTTTGGCTCGAGGCACACAATGCCTCCTTCATAGGTGAATTGAGCCAAATAGAGCTCTGGCGTGAGCTCAGGGAACTTCTTCACATCTGCGATGTCCCAATCATCGAACCCTATTTGTGGAATGTTTTCGAGCATGTACCCTTCCATTGGGACATTCTTAGGGATTAGGGGTACTTGGATACTTGTGCACACCTTATCCAAGTCCTTAGGTGCCTTTAAATAGGGTTTTTCGGCATGATGTATCTTGGCAGCCACTAGAATGGGGTTATTTCAACTACCTTCTCGTCCTCTTCTTCAATAGTTTATGAAACTTATGCCATGGGATTTTTCATTTCTCTTCCATTGAATGTCATCATCTGTGGGTATTCTCTGGGGGATATCTATCTATTCGAGAGGAATACTCCTTATTTTCCTTGTATGGCATCGATGTTTCCACAATAGGTACTTCAAGCATGGCAGGGTCATCACCTAGTCTCATAGCTATCATTGTTTCGGGAATGGCGTACCCTAGCCCTTCTCATCGCAATGAATTCTCAAACCCTAGATCCAAACCAAACATCTTCATATCAAAGTAAATGGCAAACAAAGAGCTCGAAGCACAAAAATCATTCAGAAAGAAAAGTGAACTATTGCAACCCCATGGGTCATATTTATACTTGTGGTGCACCCTCAATAACTCCTTGCACATTAAAGACACTCCATTACTAAAAAAATAGTCTCAAATATGGAAAAATACCTTCATTAAATTCATCTTAGACGCTCCCAAAAATGGTAGTAAATTTTTCTTATCTAGTTTTACTATTCCAACAGCTAGTTTTTGACACCTCCACGTGCCAGTCAACCTTCTCACGCAGATACTACGTGCGTGTCACACCTAACTGCGCATATATTCCAGAGCTAAATATAACCACTAATAGACCATACCCCGCCCTTACACAGACTTTTTGACCATGGAACTCAAAGCATAATGGGTAGTGTCCATCGCATCCCACAACAACTGAAGGCTTCACTGACAATCGTCATCCCACTGGAGTGTTGAATCTCTTCTAAGTAATCTGGTCATGGGAACGCTTATCAACTCATACTTTGGAATGCACTCTCTATGATATCCAATAAGGCTTGGCATGGAGCATAGTTGACTAAAATGCAAGGGGACCGAGGTTCCTTTGACCGTGTGTGGTTCCCTAGACTCCACAATTTTCAATTGTCTACAATTCACAGACTGCGTTATTGGCACATTAATAATTTCAAGGATCAAAGCTTGTTCAAATATTTCGAGCTAAATGTAAGAATAGAACTGTCTATCAGCATAGACCATTCACTGGTTCCTTTTTGCAGCTCTGTCTCCAACTACCATTCATTAGGCACCTTTCCCAACGTTTGAATAAACATATGGACCCATTAAGGTCTTGGTTCTACACCCCATACTTGATTCCATTTTGCAAAATGTTTGCACGGGTCCTCTTTACCACAGTATACATCTTCCATTTTAATAACTGGACATTCAAACCGCGGCCTCATCATGTTGGCACGTTCCTCCCAGTTGCCCATATTTTCCTTATGTATTTACCACCTTCTTGCTGGAGTAGTGGGCAAGCCAAGATCCAAAGCATGGAATATTTTTCCTTTAGGCATAGTCCTTTTCGGCTATCCTATAAACATGTTAACATCAGTTGAGCAATCATAGTGTGTTAAATCATGTACTTCATAAGCTATACTACGTATATATTGGATCACACGATTACAATGTAGTGCAGACATCTCATGCAACTAGTTCTGCCAATTTTCTAGTTCTTCATCAGAGTCTGAAAAACAAGAACTATCCTTCCCCCATTTAAGATTCTCATATGTTGTTAGATTAAGCCATTATTACTCGCGAAAAGTTAACTTATATATTTGATCAATCTCATCCTCAACACACATTAGTTCAATATATCTTTGGCCTTATCCAAGATCTAGAGAAATGATTACCCTGACTCCATTTCTTTCAAATTCCATTCTCCTTCTCTTCAGATTGATATCACCCTCCATGTCAATGGCCCAATCTGATCCTAACATCACAGGATAGGGATCAATATCATATACAGTTTGTATGACTTCAAATCCTTCCATCACCTTAACACCCTCTATATTCACCACAACTTGTGATAGCCTCCCTAAACGAATAATCTCCTATTGATTGGGCATGTGCAGTTGGATAGTAGAAGACTCCAGCTTTGGCTCTCCCATGGGGTACCATGTTTTCTTAGTTGTAGCATTAGCATCAGATCCTAGATAAGAAATGACTTGGTATATTTCATAAGCACCAATTTGCGCAACCATAAGCATCTCCCTACATGCTCTCTTCTTGTTCCTGTATATTTTATTAACGATGTGTTGTTCTACCATGGGATTTTCTTTCTCCCCGCAATTATCTATCAATGCATGAATATTTTCGACAACCTTCTTATTGTGCAGAAACTTTATACATGCTTTTAGAAATTGTTTAATCTCCTCATCTCTTCCTATGTACTTTAGTGTTCTACGATATGTTGATGTACTTCCTTTTGCAAATTATTTTTATGCTTCAATAAAGGTTTCTTTTCCACGTTGAAGATTAAATCCTTATTTTATTTCAGGTGCTTTATGGATCCATACATCAGTGTATGGTTGCTTTCCTATATCTTCATTGGTGGCTACACCACTTCGAGTAACCACATTCACACAGGGATCTTCTTCATGAGTTTTTGCGCCAACCATCAAAATATTTTGTGTTAGGTTCTTCTTTTCTTGCATTTTAGTAATAAAGACATGAAATATTTTATAACATGATCAAATTTTCTACAATACATTGAGGAATTTCGTTATGGATTCATAAATTCACGTGCATAATGACCAGCATCTACGAAATTATAGAAAATGATTTTCCCTCTTCCTCGTCCATTTAATCCACCTCCTCGGCCTCTTCCTTTTTCTTGGAATCATCTACGCCCATAAGGGGATTCTGGTGATGTAGGCTCAACTTGCATTCTATATATCTCTGCTTTATCCAACATCATATCAAAAGTGTGGCAATGTTGTTCTTCATTCCCTAATGACGAACATAATTTTCAAAATAACTGCTTCAAATCAGGCTGATATTTTGTGATCCTTGGGCAGGAATCTGCATCATGTAATCCAACAATTTGACAAATAGTACACCATACAGGATTCTTCAATGGATTAGGACCTCCAAAATTTAGATAATTGTTGAAGACAGGGCACTGGTATTTATGGTATTCATAAGCTATTTATTTTATACACCACACCTCTGCACATACCTCCTTGCCTTTGTCTTTGTGCAAAATTTGAATTTTTATATGCATGGCTTCGAAATGATTCTAAATCTATTGAGTTCAGAGTGAAATAGGTTTTGGGGTAGCCTCCAGTTTTATTGCGACCTCCACAACCTCAATTTATGTGGCAATATTTTGTTGACATAATGGTTGGTGCAAATGTGGGAGCAACATAGAAATGAATCATTCCTTATCCTAAGTATCATCAATAACAAATCCAAAATCCTTGATGGTGCACTTCAACCTTTTATCGGCCTCCCATATATATTCATTAGGCTCCTGATGAATATCCTTCATTTATGTCACCATTTGCGCGTATGACTTAGGTTTCTTAAAATACTCCTTTAGGGTTGCTTTAATATCTTTGAAGGTATCATTACGGTTTTCTTGAGCATACCTAATGTTCTATTCCAATGAGAGCTCTTGGAATGTAGTAGTCAGTTGTACTTTTCTAATATAAATATTGTTAACTTGTTGAGCCTCTCATAAGACCTCAGTCGCAAACCAAAAGTGATCAATGTCCTCATTTCCAATGCCTCTGAAATTAGGTAACTTCATTGATGCAGCCATATCTACTTCAGGGGGAAGTGGAGCTGGTGGTGGAGATGGACTGCATTGTGGAGTAGGTGATATATGATGTGAGTTCAAAAGTGGAGTGGATGGAGTGGGAAATAGATTCAAGGTTTTCTAATGTGATGAGTTTCTTCTTAAGAGTCACTTGAGCTAGCAGTTTCTGGTTCAGGTTCACTATCAGATCTAGGCTTCAGAGGGATATTAATGAAATTTTTAGAATCTGCATGATAAATTCTTCCATTGTGCATAATTTAACCTCTTTTATGCATTCAATTAAAATTTTTGCACAAACACCCTCGTTCAAACCATAGTATTTTCAGTAACAATTTTAATGAGTGCATGAACTTACCGCTAGGGCATTTGAAAAGCCTTATGTTTTCCTCAGAATATGACACAAATAGATCAATGGAAAATTATGTCACAAATCCTCCCAAAAGGTGATAAATCCAATGATCTACCACACAAGTGATCTTATTGTCAAACTTATCTACTTGCTGGATCAATTCATGGGTCAACTTAGTGACTGCGTCGTCTTTTATGCAGTGATGGAATTAAAATAAGTGTGATAACCACTCATGTATTTAATGCACAAAATAACAAAATATAATTTCATGCACTCCTGTATAAATATATTTATGTACCCATTGTTGGTTAGACAACTTAGCACTTATATTTTCTTGGAGAGAAAATTCAAGGATCTTTCTATCCTTCAAATCTTATAATCTATTTCGTGATGAATGCCACAACATCTAATCTCCATCAAAATGATCCCAGTCCCAGAAACAGAACCATTTGTTGGCTTGAGAGGTCCTGAACTAGGTTGATAATTTAGGGATAAACCAACAAACCCTCCAACTACTGGCCCTTTCAACAGTGATTTTCTTGCATAGACCAAAGTCTCACTCGAAGCAGTATGGTGGGGTGTTGGAACCAAGTTTCCACACCTTGAGGGAGAAAATGATGAAGTGGTCCTAAAACAAAAACCAATGTGAACTTATACAGATGCGTGAAAGTACATAATTACAAATAATGCACAGTAATTAACAAAATAACAAAAAATTGTTTGTAATATTCCAAAATTATCATGCAACTAATTGGAATATTAACTTTTTCTTTTTTCCTTTAGATATAAGAATAAAGGGGGTAGAGACACCCATAAATCTCTTTAGCAGGAATAAATTCATTATTAATATGAATACAAGTCATCAAAATAGCTGTCTAAAGAACCCTTATGTGTGAATAGGGGATAAAGCATGTGGAATGGGTCAACCTTGACCAAATCAACATCGATGGTATGAAGGGAGTGGACATTGAATGAGAGACAACATAGTTTTGGAGGGATATTCTTTGCATGGAAGTAGCAGTTTTAATGAGTGGGGCCCAAGGTGAGGAAGCTCACCATTCATATAAGGAAGGGAATGGCAGCCATAGAGGGTATTTTTTAATTATTATTTTGATTATGGTCTATTATGACTTGTTGCTCCCTTCAGTTGTTTAGTGGAGAATACAATGTTGTTTAGCACAAGGGTTTTCCCGAGCGGGAATCCCATCTTCATCCTCAGGGGATTTTGAGTGCCCAGTTAGGAGAAGTTATTGAGCTATATTTCTACATGCCGGCATCAAGCCAAGCCACAAATTTCTTCTACATCACAGTTTCTATTTAGATTTGTGCTTTGTTGCAGTGTGCAACATTGGAGGATTAGATAGGGCCATTTCTGACCTAATTTTTTAGTGGAGGAAGCATTACTTCCATTGGGAGGTAAATAAGGAGGGTCCTTGGGCATTATTTTAGTATTTGGAATCTTCCCAAGTCATTACCATCACCTACAGCATAGTTTTAGTCTTTGACTGTGTTTTTTCAGAGGACAGTGAGAGGGAAGGTTTCAGTGTCTCATTTGGGGTGTTTTCTTTTCAGTGAAAGGATCAACCTTTCACTTGAATATTACATAGGAGGAGTTCCACTCATCTCTTCATTCTTTCAACCTCTTCCTTATATGTGATTCAATTGTAGTGATTCTTCAGTCTTAGGGCTATAGATCACCATTTTTATTTTTGTGTATTTCCGGAAACCCTTTCTGGGTTGTCTAGGAAAAGTGATATAGAGCCTTTATCTTTATGTATAACATATTTTGAGGCATAAATAGGATTTTCGTATCATTGCATGTTTCTAGTAGTAGTTATTCTCACTAGTACTGTGCTATAGTAGCTCTCTGGCATTTTTTATAGTAGCAACATCTTACTTTTGAGAGTGTTTGATCATTGGAGGCCTATTTTCCTATAACATAAGATTTGTGCCTCAATATTTTGTAATTAGTTTCTACTGACATGGTTAATATAATGGCTCCATATCTGTCTCAGATATTTATGTAATATTACATACTTCTATTTCCATTTTTATATTCTATATTTTTTCTCTCCCAATTTTGGGATATTACAATAGTATCATAGCATAATCTTGGCTCATCCTGTGAGACATGACATCTATGTCATCAGAAGAAGGAGAAGCTTCTCACAGAAAGGAGAATATTTATGGAAAATACAAAGGCAAGACTCCATTATTAAGAGAAATGAAGGGAAGGAAGTTCTCAAATATTCTTCTCCAAACTATGAATGATATCAATAAAGAAATCAAGGAGATGAGGATGGAGAGACATAGAGATTATCCAAGACAATTTTCACATGAAGAAGGCTCTATTTTTTCATATTATGGGTGTGAGAATTCAGCCACACAAATGGATCCACAACGCTCTACCATGCCTAAATTCATATAAAGAGAGATGGAGGAAGGAGATGCACCAAAGGAGGATACTCTTGGTGACTATATTCAAGAATATCAATCTCAATCTCAGAGGTTTCAGGAGCATCTAAACTTCCAAGGGTTTTTCCAATCAAGGAAAATAGAAGACACGGTAGCCACAATAGAAGCAAGGGGTGCAATCAGCATACCTTGGGTATATTCTTTTTTCAAAATCTTGATGGATCACCTAAGTGCACAATTAAGGCTTGGGTAAAGAAACTAGACACCTATTTTCAGCTGCACCAAGTTTCAGAAGAGAAGGCCATTAAAGTTGCAGCGTTGCATCTTGAAGTTAAGGCTCATGATTGGTGGTTATATAGTTCTTCTTCATAGATTCATGCAAATATAGCTACTTATATAGGGTTCACTAGAGGGTTAGTGAAAATATTTGATCTAAAACATTATGAAACATCCATGGTTGAGCTGGCCAAGCCCAAACTGAAAAAACTTTTGCATGAGTTGGAAGGATCCATATGTTACACCATTTTTTGGTCATCTAACCTACGATCATTAGATGGACCCAAGTACACCACGTAAGACCAATTTTACCCTAAGTAAAATTGCTTTCACTATGTAAAATAACTTAATAAAACACATTTATTAGGTTGTTTATGGTCTAAACAGGAAACCCCAAAAGGAAATATTAAACAAACCTATATTTGTTTGATTTTCCTCGTCATGTTTAACCCAAAACAAAGAAATTAATTAGATAAATCTTTATTTATCTTATTATTTTCTAGGAATAATTATTTAAATCTTATTTAAATAATATTCCTTGTTAAATATGACTAAATCGCCCATAAATAATTAAATAAATCATTATTTATTTGATTATCCTTCAACCACTTCCTTAAAATGATAAATAAATCATTTATTTATTTTTTATTCACAAATAAAGGGATTTGACCCAAGTCAAATACCTTTTCCCTCCAACAAATATAATAAAATATTCCATAAAAGGTGGATCTAGATTTGGTTAATGTTATTTTAATCATGCACCAACATCTAGAATGACCCAATATTTTGTTATAAATAGGAGGGTTTTTCCTATCATTCTTGACCTTTGGTTTCCTATTAGATCACTCTGGATCTATACTCTTGGTCTGACTTTGAGCCATTATCATTGTCATATTTTCCATTATCTGCTGTGTGAGCTCCCTTTGAGTTCTATCTTTGTCTGGGTTTTCTACACCAACAGGAGAGAGAAATGCTAGATCTGAAGTGCTGAGGACTTCGAAGAACCCATCCCATTGAGGAGAATTGGAAACACCTTCTTGTTTTCCTCCCAGGTGCCCTTAATACAAAAATTCTTTCAAAAAATATTGTTCTTGTCTTGTCTATTGGATGTATGGAGCAAAACCTTATTTTTACTGCTTAATGTCTTTCTATGCATAGATCTGGTTTTTTGTAGCACTTGTCTTGATCAACTAACTGTAGATATGAAGATATTGGTAGTCATATTTGATATTAGGGCTATAAGTTATGTGTAGCTAAAGTGGTTTTTTTTCGTACACTTCGACAAAAGATTCATACTAACAATTGGCGAGTCCACATGGGTTTTCAATTACAACCACTGTCGTTTTTCATATTCCTGCATATCTAGCTACTTCAGACCCTGGGGTTTCTTTTCAGATTTTTTTTTTCCTATTTTTATGTTTTTTTTCTCACATAAAACCCTAAAACATTAAAATTTCTAACTTCCGCATGTTTCTGGCCCTATTGCGCAGGTGAGAGACATCAGCCACAACTGAGACGGAAAATTTTTCGGAAATCTGCCACCGGGACAATCGGAACTTCAGGTCGCACTTTTCATCCCAGAACCTATGACCTGGACTCCAAGTCGCACTTTTCAGCCCATTATCTATGACCTGCATAGAAAACAGGTCAGAACCTGTGACCTGCCAGTTTTTCTGCTCTTTTTATGCAATTTTTCTGGGTTTTTCTGAAGCTTCTGTCAGGGTTTTCCAGCCTTTGTCTCAGCCCGTTTAGACCTATTTCTGATCTGTTTTTCTCATCTAAGTGGGAACATAGCCCCTAGGGCTCAAGTACCCTCCACTTTTGGTGGAAGAGTTTTAACTGTTTCAGGTGTCTATTTTTTCAGAGTTTCAGCCGCCCCTTTTTCAGATCTGATACCTCCTTTTCAAATCCCTTTTAATTAGCTCTTCTCCCTTTCAAATCACCTCCTAAAGTTTTTTTTGGATATACCTTTAAGGCCTCCTCCTTGTCCCTTCTGATTTTTGCTCATTTCCTCCTTTTTTCCAGCCACCTTACCTCTGCCTCTTGGCTGTGTTCTGCACCTCTTTTCAGTAGATTTCTCCTTTAGATCCCTGTCCCTTTCGACCCTAGATCTATTGGCCTCTTTGTAGTGTGTTTTGACTAGATTTTTTCCCTCTTTTAGACTATTTTTGAGAGACCCGCACTTTTGGGTTAAATTGATGCATTTTTAGCTGTTAATTTTCTGTTATTTCAGCATTATATATTGTTCTCTGCAGATTTATTTTCAGTTACGCAGCACACTTTCTCTTTTTCTCTCAAAACATTAGGTTTTAAAAATTAAAATTAACGCACGCGACACACTCACCCTAAGAGAAGAAGAGCCTGGTTCACACCGCCAGGCAAAGAATTTAAAACATTCTGAAATCAATTGACACTGCACCTTTTCCGACCTTGTTTCGACATTGTAATCACTTGATTCTGCACCTCCCTGCCCTTGTTGGTCGTTCTTCTTCCCCTTGTGTCGTTTTTGTGTTCTCATCATTGCACCCCCAAGGCGCACCTCCCGGAGACTTCTTGGCCTTCACCCTCAGTTTCTGGTCAGTCGACCTACTCCGTCCTGCCATCGTCGAGTTAGTCCTCCCCCGAGTCCACACTCTGACTCCTCTTCTGATTCATTGGGTTCTCCTTTCACTTCTATTTCTCCCCTTGTCACCTTCACTATGTCTGGTCCAGGGCCTAACGCTAGTGGGAATCCTGGCCCTAATGCCGGGACTACTACTAGCGGAACCGTCACAGGAACTACCTCGGCTGCACCCTTGCTCCCTTGCATGGAAGGCCTCAGCCTCCCCAATCTCAATCAGTTGATCAATGACCCTATCCGCCACGATGTTGGTTGGCCTGCTATGCCAACCAAGCTCCCCTCTGACATCCCTAAGTTTCAAAGGCCTCGCTGGAGAAGATCCAACCAATCACGTCCGATCTTTCCACATGTGGTGTTCCTCCAATTCCATTACCGATGATTCCATCCGTCTTCGGTTGTTCCAACGCACGCTTACGGGCGAAGCTTCTAAATGGTATGTTGACCAGGCCACCTCTTCCCATACCACCTTTGCAACCATTTCCCAAGCCTTTTTATCTTATTTCCAGCTCCCTCTCCGATACGACACTGGTACAGAGCTTTTGACCTCCTTCTGTCAAACCTCTTCAACCCGCCTTTCCACTCATGTCCAGGAATGGCGGAGAAGACGGAGCTTATGTCGAGCTCCCACCTTCGAGGATCGGGTTTATATGGACTGGTTCCTTCACACTCTCTTACCTCCCATTGGCAAAGATGTCGCCTCTCATTTCCCTCAAACCGAAGAAGCCGCCCTCTAAATCGCCTTGAAATATGACCTGATCTACGCTCAGTCTGGTTATTTTTATACCGTCGTTCCTGACCTCCCCAGGCCCAGTGGCGCTAACGCCCCGGGGGCATCTCATTCCACCGACGGTATCATTGGAGCCCTTTCTCATCCATATGCTCAACCTCCTATGTGCTATGGTCCCCCTCCGGGAGGGGCCAACACCTCTAGCACTTTTCCCCCTCCAGGTAGCATGTATCCAGGATACGGCATGCCTCATCCTTTTGCCCAACCTCCTTCTTACCTCAATGTTGCCCAACCTAACCATTACCCTTATCCGCAGCCTGGTGCGCCAGCTCCTCCAGTATATGTGCTTCCCTCTCCCTTGCCTCCTCCAACCCCGCAACAGCACCTACAGCCCCCTCCAGGGCAAGTATTTGCACAACAGGGCATGACTAATCCCCCGTCTTCTCAAAGAAGGTGGAGAGGCAATCCAAACCAATCTGCCCCTGGTACTCATGGGCCCAATCCTCAAGGTATTGACCCTAACACTGCTAACCAGCAACAGGGCACTCAGCCCAAGCCGGACAGGCCTCTTCGCACAAATAAGCCTTGTTCATGTTGCGGTGTTTATGGTCATTACACCCACGATTGTCCCCTCTTACCACAGATGCGGCAGATGTGGGAGTCTCAAGCCACATTGCGAGGACAACATGCCTCCCCTCATGCTCCCCCTAATGTGGCCACTACTCAACCAGCTGTGTTTACTGATCCTTTCCCTCAGCAAGGATTCGTGGCTGCCCAACCACCTGACGGATAGGTCGCCACTCAACCTTCCCCTTCTGGTTCCTCCGATTACCAGATCCTCATGATGAACTCTGATCCATCCCCAACCATCGACCTTCACCTTCAAACTCGGTCTCGCCAGTACCCCAAGCCTTCCACTCAGTCTGCCCCCGAGTCCCCTTCTTTAGGTTCTACATAGCCTCTTTCGACATCCAATGGCCCCTTACATATCCCTCAACCCAAATTTGAGGTTCATCCCAAGATTCCTAAGGGACCATTATGCCGAAATGCTGCTTCTGGTCGAGATGCTCATTCGTATAGCATAGTAGATGATTTGGCGCAGTCTCCTGCTGCCATTTCCACATTGGAACTTATCCATTCGTGCGCTTCCCAAAAGAAGACTCTGCTATCTGCCATGGGTGTTGTAGATCCTTCTCATGACCAAATGATCGTTTTCGACGCCCATCAATCAGAACATCCCCCTCTTCCTGCTTCCGTCGCCTTCCAAATCCCAGTCAAAATCTGGAACGCTAACGTTTCTCGCTGTATAATTGATGAGGGGGCATCTACCTGTGTGATGTCCACCTCGGTTTGGAAGAAAATCGGATCTCCTGCGTTGGCCCCTTCCACGATCACCCTTCGAGCGTGGGATGGCCACGCCTCCCAGCCGATTGGCCTCTTCCGTAATTTTCCTATCACTCTTGCGGGCAGGAATGTTTGCGTTGGCATCGAAGTCATCAACGCCCCTCTAGATTACAACATTCTCTTGGGGTGAAGCTACACCTATGCCATTTCTGCTGTCCCTTCCGCGGTTTTTTGCAAGATGTCTTTTCCTCACAATGGAAAGATAGTCACCATCGACCAGTTGACGTATCATGAGCCAAAGTCTCATACCTCCCCTGAGACGACCATCTCTTCTGTAGCCAATAAACAAACCATCGATTCCCTGACCAATGTCTCTCCTGGCGTCTACAAAGACTCTTCTTTTCTTGGAACCTTTCCTGTTCTTCCTCCTCCTCCTATCTCTGATCCCAGCTTATCGAATTTTTAAATGATGAAATTGTCTCGGGCCACCCTTAAGCAGCCCACTGCGGCTAGTCAGCAATCTCAACCTCGCCCACCGCAACCCGCTCCTAGCCATTCATATCAGCTAGCCGGACCTCCTCCTCCTGACCCCTCTCCTACAGCTAGTATCCATGAGCCCCTCTATTCTCCTAGATCAGTTCCTCCCAGCCTTAGCCACCTCGGAGCCATTCCACCTGGCCATTACCCCTCCGGTCAGATACCGTTATTCGTTCCACCTCCTGGAGTGTACTCGGTACCTGTTATGGCTACCCTCTCTCTCCCCAACCTGACCCTAGGTATCCCCGTCTGGTACCTTGACCCCCCAGCCACTACCTCACCTGGTGACCCCAAACCCTACCTTGCTTTGACTCCAGTTCAACCGATCCCTGCTACCATGGTGCCTCACACACCTCAACCCACATCATCTTCGGTCGCGACAGTATCAGGCAACGGGGGCAAAGCTCACACAAAAACCAATCAGGACCAAGCCGCCCCGATGAAACCTACCCCTCCTCTCCCGCCCAAGCGTTGTATCCAGTGTGCTTTGTGTGATATTGTCGGTCACGCCACCCATACGTGTCCTGAATTGCCACACCTCAAGACCCTGGTCAATGAGACATTTCTAGAATTTGATATCCCCGAAGTCTATGTCACCATCCCGACTTCTATCCAGAAACTTAAAATCTTGCGCACAAATCACCCTTGTGCTTTATGTAATTTCCATGGCCATTACACTCACCTTTGTCCCCGCCTTGACGAGTATCTTTCCTCCTTAGACACGTATAGCCATTTCAAGGCTATGCATGACCAGATACCTTCTCACTTGTTTGCGAGTTCTAATTCAGTCGGACTAGAGGATCTTCCTCCTCCCATTCACATTCCTCCCCCCACTGTCACCAAGACAGAGCCTCCGACCACCATTTTTTACCTATCATCATCCTTGAGAGATGATTCGCCTAACCTCCTACCTGTGGACATTCTCGGCTCCACCTAAGTTGACCTTGGATCTACTGACGTTTCACATGCCAGCCCTCCTCCTCAGGATGCCCAGTCAGCCATTACTACATTCTCGGGTGATCCTCCTTCCTCCAGTCTTCCCATCTTCCAGTCCGATGAAGACATTATGGAAGCCATGACCAACCCTGACTTTCCATGGGATGATATGCACCATCGCACATACTTCCTCCCACATTAGTCCCATGACCAATATGCTGTGGAAACTATGCTGGAAATGTTGTCATTGATGGCAAAGGAGGCAGCAGATGCAAAGACAGGAACAGTTACAAGGAGACAAAGACAGATAATGGAAGAAAAGAAGCGAATGAATGAAGCAAAGGAGACAAGTAGAGGAAGAAAATACGGAGACAGAGCCATTTTCATAGCAGTAAAGGCAGAGGCAGAGCCACAGATGTTATTCCAAGAATATGTACATATATATATATATATATATATATATATATATATATATATATTCAGAGAATCTTTTATACAGTCGGGCGTTACACATAACATTCCGGGAGTTTGAATCAGTGTGTTATATATATATGATTTATATATATGCATACACCGAAGAACCATCGTGAATAGGAGCGGAACCATAGTCAGAGGCAGAATCAAAGTCAAAGGAGCGGAACTCTGCGTTGGAGGCGGAATCATAGTCGAAACAAAAAATTATATATATATAATTGAAATGTGAAGGAATTAGCATTAAAACGGTGTATTGAAATATTAAATTAAAACCCTGAGTGGAACCTGGAGTGGAGGAGAGGAGCGGAACCGAGACTTGTGAACAGTAACGGTGGGTTGGAGTGAAACCATGGTTTTTAGCTCACCACCATTCGTCGGAAAGCAGTATTGGAGGAATGGGCAGCGATTCCATACAGGAATCGACACGTGGCCTGTGGACCATTTCAAAACCACCCTTTAAAGCATGCTTTTGCACATTATACATCTACCAAAGACGCCGAGCGAAATGGATATAAACCGTCGATCTGGCGGAGGAGCATCGGACGGAGATCATTAAACGAAGATGCGTGAATTTTAATGAAAGAGCCCGGAAGATAGCCAGGTACGGGTGCGTGTGTTTGGTTGGTTATTGATTGTATGTGTGGGGCCCAATCAAACATGTACTAAGGTTTATTATATGGTCATAAGGTTTCAATTTAATAAAGGCACGTAGTTAAAGGACGAGGATAGATATATGCAATGAATTTTCGTTATATTAATAACGTTTGCTGAGTTATTAACATACGATGGAATATATTAAAAGAGTCTGACTAAGGTTCCAAATAAATAAAAGATTGCCAATTATTGTTGAAGGCATAATATATTACGTATAATGACTGTATATGTGAAGTGGCGCACTGGCGGTGGTGCATGGTGGAGCTACCAAAAAGTGGTGTTTACGGGGGCTCCCATTTCTCCGTACACATAAAATGGGGTGAGGCCCCGTAGTTCATCATAGCTGTTGATCGGCGGTCAACGCGCGATCGGCCAGTCAACTATGGGGGTTTACTTCCCATTAACCTCCACGTTGTTCGACCCCCCGCACTCCGTCGATCTCCGTCAACTTGCTGTCGGTTTAAACTCTGCGCCATCAACCTGTTCATCGTTCTGTTGATTTCGCAGTTGGAAATTAATTGGGGATGAAACTTGAATGCAATTGTACACAAAACTAATGAGAAAGTTGAGCTAAACCAGGACTATGATGTTGAACTGGGGCTTTGTGGTAACCTTGTTGCATTAAGTGTCACTATACTCTCTTTTCTGAATATATATTCTTCAGATGTATAAGTAATTGAGAATAAACCTGAGAAGCAGTTATATATGAAGTTGGTGCACAAAAGCACAGTGAACAGGTGATTAAACACAGGGATAAAAGTATGGGTCTGACAGATATTCACAGATATTACAGGTTTGACAGGTATACATTCACAGGTGCACACAATTACAGTAAATCAAGGTACACAGAACAGTCACTTAACAAATGAAAAAAAGACAAAGCCAGTAAATCCAAAATCCAGAAAAGGAGCTGAGTGAAATTGAGTTATATAACTGAAAAATGTAAATGTTGTAATTATTTTTATTTTTTGTGATGCAAAGGCAAGTATCCTAAATAAAAGACAAAATTCCCATTGTAGCATGAAAAATTGTACATATTATTATGATTTTAAATTGAGTTGGACAAAGAAATGAGGAGGCAGAAGACCAAGAGGTATGACCATTCATTTCGAATTCCTAGAGGAATACAAACAGTCTTGTGAGAATTCCTATATAAGATCAATTTGATAAGCTCAAAGAGAGAGAGAGAGAGAGATACAGAGAGAGAGACAGAGCAGATATAGAGAATGCAAAATATAGAAGAATAAAACAGAGAAGATTAAGAGAAGAAGAGCAGATACATAATAGAGCTGATATCTGGAGTAAATCAGCAAACATTCAGATTAATAGCTGTCAGTTGTAGCTGACAAAGGTTGAAGCCTCCTGTAGGTTGGTTCCTACAGAAAATTGAAGGGAGTTGGTGCTTCCTTGCAAGTTGCAGCTTGCAGAATTGAGGTTGGAGCCTCCTGTAGGTTGGTGCCTGCAGAAAAACAGTGGTGAGAGGGAGTAGGAGCTTGCCTTTGCATCACAACAATAATAAGATGTGGTTTTCTCCCATTATGGGTTTCCACTTATATCTGGTGTCTCTGTGCATGATATTTATGTATTGAATCTGATATGTATCATATGTTTAATGCCTGAAACTCTCATATTAAGTCTACTACTATATTAAACTAATACTTGCTGCTTGCATTCTAAGATTACTTGCACATTAAATTGGATATGAAATGAAGGCGTAAATAGCTTAATGAAAAGCTTTAAAAGATCAGGAATGCATTAAACTGATTCACCCCCCCCCTCTCAGTTTAATTAAAGGTTCAAAAATTGGTATCAGAGCCAGTTCCTTGTATATCAGTCTAACAACTGAAAGGAGATCCTAGGCTCTCAAGATGGCAAGTCAAGAAGGAAGCTCAACCAATAAAGCCCCTTTCTTTACAGGTGAAAATTATGCCTTTTGGAAAATAAGAATGAAAGCTTATATAATGTCTTTAGGATTAGAAGTTTGGGATGCTGTGGAAATTGGATATGTCGCAAAGCAAACTGATACAGAGAAAGAAGATAAACGAAGCTTTGTAGCTAATGCAAAAGAAATTAATGCAATCTTAAATGGACTATGTGAAGCTGAGTTTATCAAAATAATGCACAATAATACTGCCAAAGATATGTGGGACACTCTAGAGAATATCCATGAGAGAAATAAAAAGGTTAAGACTGCCAAACTTCAAGTATAGAGCCCAGTTTGAAAATTTAAAAATGAATGATGATGAAGATGTTGGCAACTTCTTCTTAAAAGTTGCAGAAATTGTTAACAGTATGAAAGCTCTTGGAGAAACAATACCAAAAGGTATAATTGTACAAAATATTCTAATATCTCTTCCATCCAGATTCAATCCCAAGGTGTCTGCAATAGAATAAATAGCTGATTGGGAGACCTTGACCATGAACCAGCTACTAGGAAATATTACATCATATGAGATGAGGCTCCCACAGAAGAAGCCAAGTACAAGTGAGGCAGCATTCAAAATAGAAAAGAAGAAAGAATAAAAGGAAGACATATGCTCCTACTTTGATGAAGAAGAGGCTAAATTTGTCAAGAAATTGGATATAGGCTCAGGTAGATACAAAGGTAAAATTCCTTTTAAATGCTTTAACTGTGGAAGAGTTGGACATTATGCTGCTAAATGTCCTCACAAGAAACTAAGAAATCAAGCTCAAGAATCAGAGAAAGACACATCAAAGAATTGGCAGAAAGGAAAGAAATTCAGCAGAAAATCCTTCTATGCTCAGCAAGACAGCAGTGCATCTGAAGACTCAGATGAACCCTCAGGAGAAGAGGGAACCTATGAATTTTTACTGATGGCCATAGAAGATCTTGAAGGACTCTTGCTAGAAGAAGAAGAAGAAGGGGAAGTCGATCTTCACGGGGAGCTAAGAAGTGCTCTGGAGGAGATTGACAGACTCAAACTAAAATGCAGAAAACAAAAAGAGATTCTCCTCAAATGTGTGAACGAAGAACAAAATTCAGAAGTCCTCATGCAGCTGAAGGTAAAGCTTGAAGAAGCCAAGAAGATAGAAGATATGTTACTTCAGCAAATCAAAGATAAAACTTGAGAACAAGAGAAGCTGAAAGAAGAAATTATGTGTCTGAGAAGGAAATTAGAAAGTGCTCAACAAAAAGTTTCTATATACCCTTCTCAAATGACAAGTTCTGGTAAGTTGAATGAAATCTTGGATGCTCAAAGATCTCCTCTAATAAAAACTGGGATAGGCTATGAAGGAGAATCAAGTAAAGGAAAAGAAAAGGAAAACAAAAATATAATTTTTGTGAAAGAAAAGAAGGCTGATGAAGCAGCTCAAATAATTCTTACAAAGGAAGAAACATGTAATGAGAAAGATAGAGACCAGAACAAACCTCTAATAACAAAGATTGTAACAAATACTAAGACAACAGAGAAAGGATCATATATTCCTAATTATGTCAAATTTGGAAGCCATCAAAGGAGATTCTTGCCTCCTATGAAGAATGCCACCTGTTATGTCTGCCACAAGCTGGGACACATTGCTGCATATTATCGGGCAAGGAGGAATGATTCAAACCAGAAAAAGATGCAAGCATGGAAGAGACAACCTTACATCAGGTATGCAAGTAATTTCTATGGTTATTGTTTTTATTGTAAGGATTTTGGCCATAGAATTATTGAATGTAGAAAGTATGGACAAAGACTGATGTTCAATATCTCAAGGAGGTTTATGAGTCAAAGCAATTTTGTTCATGCTCACAATTCTACAAAAACTATAATCAAATGTTTTATATGCAATCAAGTTGGACATATATCTTCCAAGTGTTATCTAAAAGGATATAATTCATCACCTCACAAAAGATACCAAACAAAAGGGGGCCTCCAGTGGATAAAGAAGGTGAATAAATGTGACTTGGATTTAACTGCTCAAGATTTGAAGAGTCAATGGTATTTGGACAGTGGCTGCTCTAAACACATGAGAGGAGACAAAAACAAGTTTTTAACTCTTGATGAAAAGAAATCAGGCAATGTCACTTTTGGAAATGACAAATCAGGAAAGATCAAGGGAAAAGGATCAGTCAGCATAGACAATGGCAGAGGAAAGGCCCAAGATGTATTATATGTAGATGGGCTGAAAGAAAATTCACTGAGTGTCAGTCAGATGTGTGACAAAGGCTGTGAAGTTCTCTTTAGAGCACAATATTGTGTAGTCAGATCAAGCACAACAGGAAAAATTCTACTCAAAGGTGTTCGAACAGAGAGTAATGTGTACATAGTGAAAGAGGAGGATGAAGCCTGCCATCTTAGCAAACTCGAGGAGTCATGGTTATGGCATAGGATATTGGGACATCTCAGCTTTGACCATATCATTAGATTGAGCAAGAAGAAAGATGTCAGAGATATGCCAGAAATAAAAAGGCCCTCAAACACAATATGAAAATCTTGTCAGTTGGGGAAACAAACTCGCACATCCTTTAAATCTAAAGAAGAGTTATCAACAAGAAGACCACTGCAACTTGTGCACATGGATCTGTGTGGACCTACAAGAACTAAAACACCAATTGGAGAGTCCTACTTTATGCTGATAATAGATGATTTCTCCAGAATGACATGGGTTGCTTTTCTCAAGAATAAAGCAGAAGCTCTGGACAAATTCAAAACATTTAAAGCATTAGCAAAAAATCAGATAGGATGCAAGCTGAAAGGCATCAGATCAGACAGAGGAGGTGAATTCACTGATTATGACTTTGCAGACCTATGTAATGAACATGGCATAAAACAACAATTTACTATTGCAGGGACACCTCAGCAGAATGGAGTAGCATAGAGACAAAATAGATCTGTTCAACAAATTTCCTGAGCCATGATGCAAGAGAATAATATTTCTCAAACCTTCTGGGCAGAAGCAGTGCACACAGCAGTACATATCCTTAATAAAGCTAACTTAAGGCCAAGCAGTGACAAGACTCCCTATGAACTATGGCATGGAAAGCCAACCTCAATCAAACATTTCAGAATCTTTGGAGGCAAGTGTTACATAAAGAATAATGATGAAAATATTGGCAAATTTGATGCAAGATCAGATGAAGGGATATTTCTAGGATATGCTTCCAAAAGAAAAGGGTACAGGTGCTACAACAAGACCCTTCAGAAGATAGTTGAAAGTATTGATGTGAGATTTGATGAAGAACTTCCAAACAATACTAGAGATACAGGCTGCTGCAGTACATCAAACAACAATGAATAAGAAGATCAAAATGATGATGAAACAAGAAAAACATCAGAAGATGTTGGACTGAACTCAAAAACCCCCTCAAGATACACTCAAAAGAACCATCCAGAAGATCAAATCATAGGAGACAAGAATGTAGGAGTGAAAACAAGAAGGTAGCTAACTGAACAGACATAAGAAGTATACATAGCCATGTTGTCACAAATAGAACCAAAGAAATTTGAAGAAGCCAGCAAGGACAAGTCTTGGGTAAATGCAATGAATGAAGAATTGGACCAAATTGAGAAAAACAATACCTGGGAACTAGTTCCTAGACCTGCTGAGAAAAATGTCATAGGCTCAAAATGAGTATTCAAAAACAAAATGAATGAGCAAGGACAAGTAATCAGGAATAAAGCTAGGCTGGTCTACAAAGGATACTCACAAATAGAAGGACTTGATTATGATGAAACATTTGCCCCTGTAGCCAGAATGGAAGCTATCAGAATGTTCCTGGCATTTGCATGCTACCAAGATTTCAAGGTATATCAAATGGATGTAAAATATGCTTTTCTTAATGGCGATCTAGAAGAAGAAGTGTACATGGAACAACCAGAAGGTTTCTCATTGATAGATAAAGAATACTATGTATGCAAACTGAAAAAGGCCCTATATGGACTGAAACAGGCTACTCATGCTTGGTACTCAAGACTGGATAAATATTTGCAAAAACAGGGTTTTAAAAGAGGTGGAGTAGACAGCAATCTATACATAAAAGCCCATGAAAATGAACTCCTAATTGTTGTTGTATATGTTGATGACATTATGTTTGGAAGCAACAGAGATGAGCTAGCAAAAGGATTTGTAGAAGAGATGAAATCAGAGTTTGAAATGTCCATGATTGGAGAGCTCAGTTTCTATTTAGGACTTCAAATTCAGCAAAGGAGCACAGGTACATTCATCTCACAAGAAAAATACCGAAAAGAAATGCTAAAAAAATTCAAAATGGAAGATTGCAAACCTGTATCAACTCCCATGACCACAGGTTGCAAGCTGTGTGCTGATGATGGGTCTACTGATATAGATCAAAAACTCTACAGATCCATGATTGGAAGTCTATTGTACCTGACTGCATCAAGACCAGACATCATGCTAGCAGTAGGACTAGTGGCTAGATATCAAGCAGCACCTAAACAAAATCACCTTCTTGTAGTCAAAAGAATATTCATATATCTACAAGGAACAACATTGTATGGACTTTGGTATCCTAAAAGCAAAAACTTCACTTTATCAGCATACACAGATGCAGATTGGGCCAGTTGTGTTGATGACAGGAAGAGTACAAGTGGAGGTGCTTTCTATCTAGGAGAAATTCTGGTGGCATGGTTAAGCAAGAAACAAACATCCATCTCTCTGTCTACAGCTGAAGCAGAATATATAGCAGCAGTAGCATGTTGTACACAAGTCATGTGGATGAAGCAAACTCTTCCAGACATGAAGGTAAGCATTGATGAATGTATTTCAATCAAATGTGATAATTCAAGTGCTATAAGTATATCTAAAAATCCTGTACTTCACTCAAAAACTAAACATATTCCAATCAAGTATCATTTCCTCCGAGAACAAGTGGCTTAGAAGATAGTAAAGCTGGAATATGTACCAACGAAAGAACAGACAGCTGATATATTTACCAAACTTCTTGCTAGAGAACCATTTCAATACTTGAGAGATAAACTAGGGGTAGTATCTGCAGATGCTACTCTCTAATATAAAGAGAAAGCACAATTTCAGGGGGAGAACAAAACGAAAATATCATTCCAGGGGGAGAATAGCCAGCAAGAAAAACATGAATCAGGTCCTCAAGATCAAAGGATTAAGGCAAAAGAACACCAAGTTATTATCCTAAAATTATCTGCATTATTCAAGCATCAAAAGGTCAATTACAGAGCAAAAGGATCAGTAGTGAATCTGAAACATTATATTAAGAATCTAAAACATAAAAGAAAAGTAGTGAATTATCATTTGAAGCCTCTCAACATTTTAATTTCTGAATTAAATCATACATCTCAAAGTGGTCTCACAACAAGTCTTATGCATCACTATGAAGCAGCATGGTACAAAGTCAGCAGAAGAGGTCCTAAACATAACTCAGAGAGAGGAGGAAGAGCAAGAAATAGGATAAAGCTACAGGAAAATAGAGAAAAATTGATGTCAAAGGGAAAAAAGAAACCCTTTTCCATTGATGTCAAAGGGGGAAAAAGAGCAAGCAACAGGAGAAAGAGCAGGAAAATAGAGAAAATGTATTGCTACAAAGAAAATATATTGCCATCAATGCCAAAGGGGGAGACTGTTGTAAATGTTGTCATTGATGGCAAAGGAGGTAGCAGATGCAAAGACAGGAACAGTTACAAGGAGACAAAGACAGATAATGGAAGAAAAGAAGCAAATGAATGAAGCAAAGGAGACAAGCAGAGGAAGCAAATACAGAGACAGAGATGTTTTCATAGCAGTAGAGGCAGAGGCAGAGTGACAGAAGCGCAGAGGCAGAGCCACAGATGTTATTCCAAGAATATGTACATATATATATATATAAATTCAGAGAATCTTTTATACAGTCGGGCGTTACACATAAAATTCTGGGTGTTGAATCAGTGCGTTATATATATATCATTTTTATATATGCATACACCAAAGAACCAGCGTGAATAGGAGCGGAACCATAGTCAGAGGCGGAACCAAAGTCAAAGTAGCGGAACTCTGGGTTGGAGGCAAAATCATAGTCGAAACAAAAAATTATATATATATAATTGAAATGCGAAGGAATTAGCATTAAAACGGTGTATTGAACTATTAAATTAAAACCCTGAGCGGAACCTGGAGCGGAGGAGAGGAGCGGAACTGAGACTTGTGAACAGTAACGATGGGTTGGAGTGAAACCATGGTTTTTTCCGCACCACCATCCATCGGAAAGCGGTATTGGAGGAATGGGCAGCGATTCCATACAGGAATCAACACATGGCTTGTGGACCATTTAAAAACTGCCCTTTAAAGCGCGCTTTCACGTGTTATACATCGACCAAAGACGCCGAGCGAAATGGATATAAACCGTCGATATGGCAGAGGAGCATCGGACGGAGATCATTAAACGAAGATGCGTGAACTTTAATGAAAGAGCCCAGAAGATAGCCAGGTACAGGTGCACGCATTTGGTTGGTTATTGATTGTATGTGTGGGGCCCAATCAAACATGTACTAAGGTTTATTATATGGTCATAAGGTTTCAGTTTAATAAAGGCGCGTACTTAAAGGACGAGGATAGATATATGAAATGAATTTTTGTTATATTAATAAGGTTTGTCGAGTTATTAACATATGGTGGAATATATTAAAAGAGTCTGACTAAGGTTTCAAATAAATAAAATATTGCCAATTATTGTTGAAGGCGTAATATATTACGTATAATGACTGTATATGTGAAGTGGCGCACTGGCGGTGGTGCATGGTGGAGCCACCACAAAGTGGTGTTTACGGGGGCTCCCATTTCTCCATACACATCAAATGGGGTGAGGCCCCGTAGTTCATCATAGTCATTGATCAGTGGTCAACACGGGATCGGCCAGTCAACTATGGGGTTGCCTTCCCGTTAACCTTCGCGTTGTTTGACCCCCCGCACTCCGTCGATTTCCATCAACTTGTTTTCGGTTTAAAATCTGCGCCATCAACATGTTCATCGTTCTGTTGATTGCGCAATTGGAAATTAATTGGGGATGAAACTTGAATGCAATTGTACACGCAGCTGATGAAAAATTTGAGCTAAACTAGGACTGTGATGTTGAACCGGGGCTTTGTGGTAACCTTGCTGCATCAAGTGTCACTATACTCTCTTTTCTAAATATATATTGTCCAGATGTATAAGTAATTGAGAATAAACCTGAGAAGCAGTTATATATGCAGTTGGTGCACAAAAGAACAGTGAATAGGTGATTAAACACAGGGATAAAAGTATGGTTCTAACATAGATTCACAGATATTACAGGTTTGATAGGTATACATTCACAGGTGCACACAATTACAGTAAATCAAGGTACACAGAACAGTCACTCAACAAATTAAAAAAAAGACAAAGCCAGTAAATCCAAAATCCAGAAAAGGAGCTAAGTGAAATTGAGTTATATAACTGAAAAATGTAAATGTTGTTATTATTTCTATTGTTTGTGATGCAAAGGAAAGTATCCTAAAGAAAAGACAAAAATCCCACTGTAGCATGAAAAATTGTACATATTATTATGATTTTAAATTGAGTTGGACAAAGAAATGAGGAGGCAGAAGACCAAGAGGTATGACCATTCATTTCGAATTCCTAGAGGAATACAAACAGTCTTGTGAGAATTCCTATATAAGATCAATTTGATAAGCTCAAAGAGAGAGAGAGATATATATATATATATAGAGAGAGAGCAGATATAGAGAATGCAGAATATAGAAGAATAAAACAGAGAAGATTAAGAGAATAAGAGCAGATACATAACAGAGCTGATATCTGGAGTAAATCAGCAAACATTCAGCTTAATAGCTATTAGTTGTAGCTGACAAAGTTTGAAGCCTCTTGTAGGTTGGTGCCTACAGAAAATTGAAGGGAGTTGGTGCTTCCTTGCAAGTTGTAGCTTGCATAATTGAGGTTGGAGCCTCCTGTAGGTTGGTGCCTGCAGAAAAACAGTGGTGAGAGGGAGTAGGAGCTTGCCTTTGCATCACAACAATAATAATATGTGGTTTTCTCCCGTTATGGGTTTCCACTTATATCTGGTGTCTCTGTGCATGATAGTTATGTATTGAATCTGATATGTATCATCTGCTTAATGCCTGAAACTCTCATATTAAGTCTACTGCTATATTAAACTAATACTTGCTGCTTGCATTCTAAAATTACTTGCACATTAAATTGGATATGAAATGAAGGTGTAAATAGCTTAATGAAAAGTTTTAAAAGATCAGGAATGCATTAAACTGATTCACCCCCCCCCCTCTCAGTTTAATTAAAGGCTCAACAAACTAAAGACTTCATTCGCAAGGAATTCGATTGGTTCAAAAATCCCATCCCTGCACCTGATGCTTTCGAAGAAGGAAACATGGCCAATATCTCTCCTACCATTAAAATTGACATTTCGATCAAACCAGGAATCGAAGAATATATCACCTTGGGCGCCCAATGCACCCCGGAAGAAATCGTGGCTTACACCAAGCTTTTCATAAAATTCCGTGATATTTTCACCTGGTCCTATTCCGAAATGCCCGGACTCGATCCCACCATTGTCGAACATCATATCGACACATGGCACGATGCCAACCCAGTCCGTCAAAAATTGAGACCCATTAATCCATCCAGACGTGATGCTATCAAAGCTGAAATCGACAAGCTCAAGCAGGCTGGTTTCATCTATCCCATTGAATACACCACTTGGGTGTCCAACCCAGTTCCTGTCCTCAAGAAACAAGGCACCATCCGTGTCTGCACGAACTTTCGCGACTTGAACAAATCTTGTCCCAAAGACAACTTCCCCACACCATTTATTGACCAAATCATTGATGAGTGTGCGAGGCATGAGGTTCTATCCTTTATGGATGGTTTCTCTGGATACAACCAAATCGTTATCCGTCTTGCTGATCAACTTAAAACCGCGTTCATCAGTCCGTGGGGAACTTTCGCTTACCGGGTCATGCCATTCGGCCTTAAAAACGTTGGCGCCACTTTTCAACGGGCCATGTCTTATTGTTTCCATGACTTAGCTCATATTATCCTTGCTTATTTAGACGACCTCATGGCACGTTCTAAGCATCAGGCGCAGCACCTCCACGATCTGCATACCGTCTTTCTCTGATGTCGCAAGTATAATATCTGCCTTAACCCATTGAAATGCGTCTTCTGCGTTCCCACCGGCCGTCTCCTAGGCTTCATAGTGTCTAAGGACGGTATCACTCTTGACCCTTTGAAGGTTCAAGCCATTCTTGAACTTCCCATTCCGCGTAGCTTACGCCAGCTACATAGTCTCCAAGGAAAAGCTAATTTTCTTCGTCGGTTCGTTCCTAACTATGCCACCACCGCACATGGGTTCCTTAGACTCCTCCGCTCTAACATCCCATTTGTATGGGATACCTATGCTCATGAGTCTTTCGATGCCCTCAAGCAGGCTCTCACATCCGCTCCCTTGATCCGCCCTCCCGACTTTGATAGGGACTTCATCCTGTACATCTCCGCTTCCACTTATTCGGTCGCTGGAGTTCTTATCCAGGAAGATGACAACGGTATCGAGCATGTGATCTACTACGTCAATAAGAACCTCATAGGGCCTCCTGTTTCCTACTCACATGAAGAAAAAATATCACTCGTTGTCGTGTTCTCGGTCCAAAAACTTCGTCATTACATCCTCATGCATTCCACCAAGGTCGTGACTGATTCCAATCCCATGGATTTCCTATTGAGTCGCCACATCCTCACTGGGAAGTACGCCCATTGGGTCGTCATCCTTCAAGAATTCGACCCCGAATTTGTCACACCAAAAAGTAAGAAAGGTTTAGCTTTTGCTGAACTCATTTCTGAATTAGCTACTGGAACACAGGATCCCCCAGTTAATGACAATTTTCTTGACGAGCACTTATTCGCCATTACTTCGGACGATCCTTGGTATGGCGATATCCTCACTTACTTGCGAACCCAAAAGTTCGCTCTTCACCTTGATCGTGACGCTCGACGACGTATCCGACACCAGGCTCCCCGCTACCTTCTTATCGGTGACGACCTCTATCGTCGCGGTATAGATATTGTCCTTCGTCGTTGTCTCACGCACGCTGAAGCTGAACATGTCCTCAATGCCTACCATAGTGGCGCTTGTGATGGCCACCCCTCCGGTCTCGCTACTGCCCAGAAAGTCATGCGCGCTGGGTATTTTTGGCCTTCCCTCTTCAGTGATTGCATTGAGGCAGTCAAACACTGTCCCAATTGCCAACATTTCACCCCTAAGGCACGAGCTCCCCCAGCTCCTCTCCATCCTATCATCACAACTGGCCCCTTTTGCAAATGGGCCATTGACTTTATGGAGTGTCGCCCGCCATCCACTGGTAACCATAAATATATCATCATGGCGGTCGACTATTTCACAAAATGGGCTGAGGCTATGCCAACATTTAACAACACGGCAGCTACCGCAGCCCTCTTTTTCTTTAACCATGTTATCGCTCGATTCGGGGTTCCGAAACAACTGGTCTCTGACCATGGCTGACATTTTGAAGATGAGATATGGCATGAGCTATCCTCATTGTTGGGTTTTGAGCACCAATATTCCTCCTGCTATTACTCCCAAGGTAATGGCCAAGTTGAAGCAGTCAACAAAATCCTCAATAATATGCTTCAACGAACGGTGAATAAGCACAAAACCAACTTGCATCTTATGCTCTTCCCTGATTTGTCGGCCTATTGAACTTCTGTTAAAACCGCCACCGGGTTTACTCCTTTCCACCTCGTTTTTGGAGAGGAGGCAGTCTTACCGATCGAGTGTGAAATCCCTTCCCTTCACCTCGCCGTTGAACTTATCCCTGATACCCAACCTCTAGAACAATGACTTATCATGCTTGAGTGCACCTCTGAAGACCATCGTGTTGCATTGCAAACCCTTGAAGCGGCTAAGAAACATACCAAAGCTCAGTATGACCGAAAAGTCCAACCTCGTACTTTTCACGAAGGCGACCTTGTTCTAGTGTATGACCAGGCCCATCATGTTCTTGGTCATGGGAAGTTTGAGTCATTATGGCTAGGCCCTTACATCATCAGTAAGGATCTCGGTAAGGGGGCATACCTATTAGATGACTTCGAAGGCAACCCCCTTCCTAATCCTCGCAATGCACTCTATCTTAAGAAATATTACCCTTAGCATTTCCCTTCTGAAATGCATGTTTTATTTTCTTTTAGATAGCCAGCATCTTTTTCATTTTCATACTTTGATACTTCATCAGGACATACTTTTTCCAGAAGGGTCACTTCACCTCCCCCCAAAATCGAATTTCCTCACTTACAACACTTGTACTTGGGGCACCACTTTGCCTCCATACTTGTCTTTGTTCGTGTCGATTTTCTTCATGAGATACCATCTTGTACTCATGTTTTCATGGTCCCCCATGGGACCTTTTCTGTGTGGCAGCACCATCGAGTCGCCCTTGTTTAGAGCATCCAAGTTGAGTCATCATCTCATTCATGGAGTCTATCCCGAGTCCCTTTGTACCCCGCTATAGTCCTCCATCCTTCATTGCTTGGTCTCTCTCTTGTGTCGCACATTATGGCCGTCAATCCCACTATCCCCTATCCCTTATGATACTGTGTTAGTCGCTGCCATGTCATTCATGTCCTTTATGCTCTAGCAAGGGAAGTCATCCATTTGCTACTCAGTCCCCTCCATTCCATCATCATCATTGGTATTAGTCTGTCAGTCGCTCTACTATTTTCTCTCGTGCCTTAGTTGAGGATCTCTCATTGCCTCACCTATGGCGGACCTCCTTCTGTCGACATCAACTCCTTCATTCCAGAAGACAGGTCTAGAGGGCGGTGTACCTTGGTTCCAGCTTCCACTCTTGTTCGGTGCCTCGGATCAGGCAAAGGGATCTCTCATTTCCCTTTGACTTGATTGTTTCTCCACTTCAGCTCCTTTCAGCATGATCGAGATTCGTATGCTTGATGGTCCAGTGATGCAGCAGCAGCTCTTGGTGATGCCCGGGTGTGTGTGAGATGTCTCAGCCCTCATGAGGGGGTGGCCCTGCAGGTAGCCCCCCACATGCCCGGATGACCTCTTCATTGCAGCCTTCGATGTAGCTCCATATATTTGATGATGTCGGCCTTAGCTGCTTGCAGCGCCTTTTTGATTTGCATGTATCAGTCATATTTTGTGAGCCCTTCCCCGCTTGTAGGGGGTATTTGGGTTGTATTTGTATCTCATGTACTCAGATATTATTGTATAAGTCCTGGCTGTTATCCCAGGCACAACATGTATATGGGATCCCTCATTGTATTTCTATCTGGCTCATGTTTATGCCGGCTGTACTTTATGGTTCGGTCCCTTGTTTACTGGACACACTATTCTTTTGTACTTTGTCTCGGCGGGCATAGGTATACCTCCCCCGCCGCCTTCAGCACAGGTACCCTCTCATAAAAGAGACTTGTTGCACCTGCGAGTCTCGTCTCCTCAGGGTCTAGTCCTTCAGCACACTATCTACCTCACAGTTCTCTCTCTAACACCCCTTTTTGCTGTCTAGTGATTGTGTTCTTACAACGTACTTCGGTCATACGATTTGCTCCTGACACTCGCACGCTGGGGGGCAATCTGTTACACCATTTTTTGGTCATCTAACCTATTATCATTAGATGGACCCAAGTAAACCATGTAAGACCAATTTTACCCTAAGTAAAATTGCTTTCACTATGTAAAATAACTTAATAAACCACATTTATTAGGTTGTTTATGGTCTAAACAGGAAACCCCAAAAGGAAATATTAAACAAACCTATATTTGTTTGATTTTTCTGGTCATGTTTAACCCAAAACAAAGAAATTAATTAGATAAATCTTTATTTATCTTATTATTTTCTAGGAATAATTATTTAAATCTTATTTAAATAATATTCCTTATTAAATATGACTAAATCACCCATAAATAATTAAATAAATCATTATTTATTTGATTATCCTTCAACCACTTCCTTAAAATGATAAATAAATCATTTATTTATTTTTTATTCACAAATAAAGGGATTTGACCCAAGTCAAATACCTTTTCCCTCCAACAAATATAATAAAATATTCCATAAAAGGTGGATCTAGATTTGGTTAATGTTATTTTAATCATGCACTAAGATCTAGAATGACCCAATATTTTGTTATAAATAGGAGGGTTTTTCCTATCATTCTTGACCTTTGGTTGCCTATTAGATCACTCTGGATCTATACTCTTGGTCTAACTTTGAGCCATTATCATTATCATATTTTCCATTATCTGCTGTGTGAGCTCCCTTTGAGTTCTATCTTTGTCTGGGTTTTCTACACCAACAGGAGAGAGAAATGCTAGATCTGAAGTGATGAGGACTTCCAAGAACCCATCCCATTGAGGAGAATTGGAAACACCTTCTTGTTTTCCTCCCGGGTTACCTTAATACAAAAATTCTTTCAAAAAATATTGTTCTTGTCTTGTCTATTGGATGTATGGATCAAAACCTTATTTTTACTGCTTAATGTCTTTCTATGCATAGATCTGGTTTTTTGCAGCACTTGTCTTGATCAACTAACTGCAGATCTGAAGATATTGGCAGTCATATTTGATGTTAGGGCTATAAGTTATGCGTAGCTAAAGTGGTTTTTTTTCGTACACTTCGACAAAATATTCATACTAACACCATAAAACCAACTACATTTCAGAATGCTATTGAAGGGGTTAGAAACTTGTAGAATACCTTGCCAAGAGCGAGATCCACACTTCAAGAAGAGCTCTCTTCTCAAAAGGAAGACATGGAGATCCCTTTTTCAAGAGAGGACCAAGACAAAGGGCCTCTTAATGATGATAAGGTTTCATCTAATAATAATGTAGGGGAAGAGCATTGAAGAAGTGTTAGCTCCCTTTAATCAACAAGATTGGAAAATTATGATAGCAGGGAGAAACATTGTTTCAACCACTTTGGGATTCTAGGATCTAGCCCTCCTAAATCCGGAGAGGGATCTCTCCAATAAGTGAAAAGATGGATTTGTCTTTGAATTTTGGTTAATGATATTAGGCTAGTTATGAAGGCCAAGGGTTTTTTTTTGTTTTGGATGGTTGAGCATGATTACTGTTTGAGGTGGAAGGTTATAAATGCAAATAGTTTCAAAGGTGAGAAGTTTCAAGAAAATAGAACAAGCTTTGGCCTGAAAAATAGATAACTACAGGTTTTAGTCCATTGGGCTATGGAGTCATGATAGGGTTTAATTGAAATAGAAAGACGCAAGAGTGGTCCATGGGGAAAGTCATCTATGTCTAAGGATCTCTTTGAAGTTTTATTTATGGAATGGAATGATACAAAAATAAGGGGAATTAAATAGATGAAGAAAAAAGAGTAGCCTAGGATCTGGTAAGTACTTTGAAACTAGCCAGCCTTTGACAAAAACTTAAGAAAGACATGAAAGTAAACTAGGATCTGGTAAGTAATTTTAAACTAGCTAGCCTTTGATACATTTTCAGTAGAAAACATACAAAAACAGAGGGAAACACAAATGATAACAAATGATGGTCTAAGATCTGGTAAGTACTTCTAAATTAGCCATCTTTTAACACATTCCAAGGGAAACATTCAGACAATCTTTGGGGATAAAACTAGGACCAGGGCACACCATATCTTCCTTAGTTCATCTCTACTTAACATGAAATGAAAGTAAAATCTAAGAACAATATTCAGGTAAAACAATAAGATGAGGGAACGCCAGCATTCCTATGCTTAAACTGAATTAAATCATTCCTAAATAACACAGATTAGAAGAAAACATTCAGATAAATATTTTCAGTCAAAGAAGGGTATTGATATACAACAGATCCTAACTCTATGCATGTTGTTATTTATAAGAGAATATGAACACAGTGAAAAGAGAAACAAAATAACAAGTCACAATGAGAAAAACATCACTGTCAACATAGACCAGGATCCCATAAATCAGCTTATATTGATGCTCCAAACCAGTTACAGCTTTAAGTCCAATGCTTTATTTTAGCAATCATCTATACATCTCAGCCTAAATTATCTATCACAAGCAGATCTCCAAGGGTTAGTGAACACTATTTACAAGTAGAAGTCTCAAGCTCAATTACATTCTAATGTTTAGCAACCAACTCAACCAACCCCTCTCTCATCTTCTGCAGTAGTATTTATAGAAGAATGAGGAGGTGAGATCTGATAAGAGATCTATAAAGATAATTAATACAGACTTAATGGCTTCTCGGCCTTTGGGGGGCTTGATGAAGAAGCTTACATAGTTTTCCTTTGTATTAAATAATTTACATTAAGATTTAAGCTCGGTGAGAGCTCTTTTTGACTTTTGAGGCTCTATGTAATATCAAAGTAATTCTGCTGATATTTTGTCATTAAGTTTATTTGCAGAATTAACTTCTCTAGCTGTGCAGAGGCAAATACCTGATCTCGATCAATAACTTCAGCCTATGTTTGAATGCTTTAAGGCACAGGAGGCACTATGGTAGCTGGGAGGAATCAATTTGCCTCAGATGTGGCGGTGGAGGCTTTCTGTCAGTAAAAACTTATGATTTTCTTTAAAATGTGTTTTAATCGAGAGGATTAGGATTTTGATAAACCATATTAGCCCTAATCCCCACATATTTTTCTTCAATATTCTATTCTGGTATATTTTTGTCCTCGACATTGATATTCTTTGATTTGGGCCTAATTTACTATGTTTGTTGGTGTGCAGGGCTGCGTAGGGGTGATATGGCATCAATGCCTCATGAAACACCGATGAAATGTGGAATTTAAACCCTGCGAATGAATTTCTTTGATGAATCGAAGGCAGTGGGATCGTCACCCTATGCCTTTGAATTTTCCTCAAACATAGAGGAAAAAACCACTGGAACCCTGAAAAATATGAACAATGTCATAAAATCCTGCATATATAGGTTTATTGCTACATAGGACATGTGGGAAGAGCATGGCCGTTGGATGGCATCATCCAATGGTCGAGATTGATTAGAAGGGGTCAAAGGGAAATGGAGGAGGAATTAAATCAGAGCCATCGGTCATGCAGAGATCGACGGTCGGGAGCGGAGGCGAAAAGTCAAAGTGAATAAGTCATTTTTTGGAAAAATGGAGAAAATGGATTAAAACCTTTGTTTCAGATAAAAATAGTCACAAAGTCAGGTTTGGGGATTAGGAAAAATGTGGGCTGTCGGATGATATCGGCTTACGCAATCAACGGTGGAGAAACAAGCGCCAAAAAATCTTTACAAAATGCGACCGGACCTCAAGCCTCTAATAAAATTAGGATGAATAAAAAACCCCTGGGTCTGCATTCGGTGACTATGCGAGGAAGCCATGGAAATCCGCTCCAATCATATTTTGCTGCGTGGATGCTGACTGGGTATTCGGGGCCACCGGCTCTGCAGGACTGCTGTCGTGGCTGTCGGGGCCAAGGCAACTGTCTTTTGGCTGTCGATCTGCAGATGAGATCGACAGCGAAGATGCTCTTAATACCGCGTCGTACCTTAGTCTATCTGTCGGGCTTCTTCAGAGCACGATCACCATCCGATGAGCGGAATCAGATCATGCGATGCACATCGATATCCCGTTCACTCCACATCTGATCTTTAACACCCGGGGAAAATGGTATCACCATACTACCTGAGGCCACGTCTCGGCCAACGGCGTTGATCACTGCCGATCGGGAGAAAACCACTTTCCTCTCAAAAGCGGTGCGATCAACCTGCCTGGTTTTGAATAGTCAGTGATTGAAAATATTTAAAACCCACAAATTTAATATAACAATGGTTTAAGCTTCAGGGGCGGAACATATTTGCAATACAGTTTGGGGCCCGTCTACGGGGCCGTGGGTTATATGGAAAGCAACATGACCGGGGGTTTTATGCGCGGGCTAATCGGCATCGAAGCTTTTACCATGGTGAAATGTTTATGCGCTCAGCTCTTCGGGATGTGATAGGCGCTCGGGTGGCTTAGCGCCTAGTTCCAACACTAGGGCGTATGGAGGGGGAGGGTTAAAGACTTAGCCCAAGGGGGCTTAAATCTATAATATAAAAAATGTGATTTTTATGCAATTTTGATGTTTTTAAGAGGTTTTGTGGATTTCGATAAAGCAAATAGGGGGCCTTAAACCTCATCAAAGTGATTTTGATGAATGGAAAGGGGAAAATGAGGCTGGTTTTGGAAGTGGAAGGAAGGGAAAACTGGTGTTTTGCAGCAGTCTCTCATGGAATCAGCAAAATTCCAGAGTATAAAATGGGAGCAGCAGGGAAGATTGGACAGAGGCATGAGGCCTTCAAGAGTCTTCAAGAGCTAACACTTTTTGCAATAAAATTTTTTCCTTGAAGGCTCCAAAAATGATTTAGCCACCTTTTGGTATAAAAATTTTTATAGGTGGCTAATAGTGGCTTCACTTGGGGATGGTGCCTTCTTGAAGGCATCAAGAACTTCAGACTTGCATTCTCTGGGAGGCTGATCAGTTGCCTCATCCATTGGGCTGCCTTTATTTCCTTCTATGATATTATTGTGCTCTGAAAAAATATTAGCAGTCATAAAAACAATGGATCTTCATCAATACAACCTGTCTACCTACCCAATCCTACAGATCTAACATTTTTTCTTCTTTAGAGTGGACTTGGATTGGCAGACTCTTTTACAACATTTTATTCTTTGAAAGTAGGAAATATAATCTATTTCTACTCCTTATTTCTCCATGGACTCAGATTAAACAATTGAGCCCATATGACTCTCTACCTAATCTACTATCTTTTGGGATTAAACTGTCCAACATATTTTTATTCTCTACATTCTACAACAAAAATTTAAAAACATCCAAGTCAATATTAAGCTATTTGACTTACGGTGATCTATGGCATCAAAATAGGCTGCACATAGACATTTTTTCTGCAGAAAATTAAAACAAAAATGGAAGGCTTGAGATCTGAAATTTCAAAGCATTTCCTTCCTGTTTTTACAGCTTTGTTTTGACTCTTCTTTGACTTGTCTTTCCTTTGTCAACTGGTTCGGATTTTGAGCTAATTGGAACCATATTTACATCTTTCTTGACTCGGAATTTGAAACATATTTGAGTCACTCTCTTTGGAAACTTAGGTTCAGCTTTTGAGCATGTTTGAACCTTTAATTTCTATCCTAAACTATATACTGCTAAGCCAAGATTAAACAGTTTGGAAAATTGAATTCACTATCCTATCAGCAGAGAATTTAAAACTAATTAGTCAAGATTAAATAGTTTGACTAACTAGAAGTGTGTTTTTCGGGAGTGGCATTTAAGCTTGCACACTTTCAGATTCATTTCTCTTTTTTGGTATGGGGCTATACCTTTCTTGTTTTCACAATCTGCCCTCTTTTCTTTCTTTTCTTTGTTTTTGTATTTTGATTTTTTCTAACTTTGAATGCAATGGTGGATGAAATATTTATAATGGAAAAAGATAAAAAGGCTTTTAGAACATGAAATGAATCAAGAGAAGTAATGCTTAAGCATCCTGCCATTGATAGGACCCCCAAACAATTATGCTCCATTCAACTCTTGTAAGAAATTGGCATTGTTTCCAGTAGCTGAATGAATAGAGTAAGGGCCAAGCCATAAGTTGTAAAATTTTCCATGCTTTCCCTTGTCTTCCCTCCTTGAGTCCCACTTCAATACCTTGTCCCAAATATTGAAATTGTTGGCCTTTTTTCTTTTGTCAAAATTTTTTTTAATGTCGTCCTGCTTATGCAATGCTTTGTTATAAACCTCCTCTCTGGTTTGCTGAAGATGAATTGTTTGATTGATCCTTCTGATCATATCACCATCTTCAGTTTGCAACTCTTGAATCAACTTCATCACTTGTACACCAAGGCTTTTTGGAAAAATTGCATCAGTACCATACACAAGCTGGAAAGGTGACATGCCAATAGATTTCTTCAAAGTCAATCTGTCAGCCCAAAGTGCATGAACTAGCTTTGTGTGCCAAGAATTTTTGTTGTCCTCCAACAGTTTCTTGATTATGTTCACTAAATTTTTGTTTGAGGATTCTGTAAGTCCATTACCTTGAGGGTAATAGGCCGTGGAATTCCCCAATGTTATTTGATATCTGTGACATAATTCAACCATCTTCTTTGATCCAAATGCTATTGCATTATCAGTGATGATCTTGGTAGGACAGCCAAATCTGGAGAGGATATTATTCTCTATGAATTTTATAATAATAGAATCATTGGCCTACCTACAAGGTATGGCTTCTATCCACTTAGTGAAATAGTCTGAGGCAATGAGAATCCATCTATGCTAGGCAGAAGATGGGGGATGGATTTCTCCTATGAAGTCAAGTCCCCACTGTTGAAAAGGGGATTCAACAATGATTGGATGAAAAGGTAGGGGTAGCAATTTTCTTTTGCCTTCAAAAATTTGACATTTATGACAGGCTATGATCATCTTGTGCACATCATGAAAAAGAGTAGGCCAATAGAAACCAGCCCTCAAAATTTTGTTGGTTGTTGTCTTCCAGTACAAATGACCTCCACACTCTCCTTCATGGAACTCATGTTTAACCTTCTCTGCATCACACTCAGGCAAACATTTAAGCAATGCACCAATTGCATTTTTCCAATAAAGACATCTACCTATAATGCAATAGTTTACAGCCTTTAACTTTAGGAACCTTGCCTTTGTTTTCGTCAAACCAGGAGGCATATTTAAATTTAGCAAAACATAAATAATATCAACATACCAAGGGGAATTCATAAAATGGTATTCAACAATGGTAGTTGAGATTTCCTCTTGATCGTCCAAAGCATTAATCATATTAATATCAAGAACTTCAAAATTTGATTCAGCCATTAATCTAGCTAGACTTTGGCATTCAGCCATTAATATAGCTATACTTTGGCCTTTGATCAACTTAGTGGGTTTTATCTCTAAATCATATTCAAGGATAACAACGATCCACTTACCTCTCTTACCATCTGGGTCCTGCATTATAATGTCTTTCACAACTGAATTTGGGACAAAGGCAATGATGTGTGAATGAAGGATGTATACTCTAAAGTCTTTCAAAGCTTTAACCAAAGAAAAAGCTTGCTCCTCCATAATGTTATACTTCAGAGGGGCATCCCTCAATGCCTTGCTAAAAAATGCAATAGGATGCTCTTTTCCTTGTGGGTTTTTCTATAAAAGGACAACAGCTATTGTATGTTCTGATGCGAATGAAAAAATATAAAAATCCTTTAAAAAATCAAGACTTATTAGAACCAGTGTTTTGGTTAATGCTTGTTTCACCAGCTCAAAGGACTTCTTTTCTTCCAAGGTCCATTTTACCCCTTGCTCCTTCTTTAACATGTTTGTTATATTCCTAAGGAGCTCAGCCAAGTTGGGTATGAACCTTCTCAAAAAGTTAATCTTTCCAATGAAATATTGCAACTCCTTGATGTTTCAAGGATGAGAGATTTGCAATATGGCCTCAATCCTCTTTGGATCTATCTTAATACCCTATACTGAAATAATGTGCCCAAGAATTTTACCTTCCTGGAGAATAAATAGTGTCTTCTTGGGGTTTAATGATATTCCAAACTTTCTGCATTTCTCAAAAACCTTTCTTAAATGTTCTAAGTTCTCTTCATCTGTTTTTGAAAACACAGTAACATCATCAAGGGGTATAATGATGAAGAAACCCAGTTCTTCCGAGAATTCTATGTGTATGGCTCTTTGAAAAGTTTCTCCATCATTCATTAGACCAAAGGGCATTTTCACATACATTAAAGTGCCCCATGGTGTAGTAAAAGTTATCTTTAATTGATCAGCAGGGTGAACTAAGATTTGATTGTCCCCTGAGTAGCCATCAAGAAAAGAAATTCTTCTAGACCCTACCACCCTTTGTAAAATATGATAAATCTTAGGTCAAGGGTATTTGTCTTTTAATGAAGCTTTTTTAAGTCTCTAAAGTCTATACAAAGCCTGATTTCTCCAGTTTTCTTCCTAACTAACACTAGATTAGACACCCACTCAGAATATCTAATAGGGACAATAATACCATCTTCGTACATTTTCATGATCTCCTTTTGAACCAAAGGAAACTGAACAGGGTTTATTCTCCGGAGTTTCTGTTTGAATGGTTTTTGGTTTTATTTAAGGGGAATTTTGTGCTGTATTATTTCAGTGTCATAGGACTTAAGATCTTCGTAACTCCACGTAAAAACATCAGAAAATTCCTTAAAAAACTCTATGTATTTGATTTTAATGTAAGCTGGTAAAGTTTTAGATAGTTTAATCATTTTCATTTTAAGTTCACTACCTATATTGCACTCTTCCACTTCAGTCTCTACAGGTTCCAGTTTTGGCTTCCTGGCCACATCGTTAAAATCAAACAACTCTTCTAAAGGCACCAGAACCTTAGGAAAACTTTCATCTTTAGAGTGCAGAGTTTGCAACTCATCTGTTTCTAACTCTGCATTCAATTCAGTTTTGTTCTTAAGTTTTCTTGATAGTAGATTAATTTTGGCAAGTTTAGGGGACGGTTCTTCTTCACCAAAAAAATTTTCTTCACTACAGTCTGTATCATAATATGAGTCCGAAATGTGTAGTTCGAATTCATTTCTGAATTGTATGAAGTCTTCTATTTGTTTTTCTCCATCAAACACCTACCAATACTTTTCATTATCAGGCACATTTTGTCTAAATTTTATTTGAGTTGTGAAGTCTTTGGTTTCATATGGCCTTAAGCATGTTCTAGCTGCAAAGGCTAAATTATGATCCGCAATATTTCTTTTCCTTGGGACAAAAATTATCTGGTATTTCTATAAAAAAATTAAAAGGTCCATGACATCATTTCGATAGGCCCTAAGTCTTGGTTGATTTGCGTTATACTCCCCATTGACTTTCCTAATGACCAACTCTGAATCCACATATGCTTTGATTCTTTTGGCTCCTAAATTTTTCAACAAACACAAGCCTAGAAGCAATGATTCATTTTCTGCTATGTTGTTAGAACACTGAAAGTTTAATTTGCAAGAAATGCTTTATGTGTGGTTGTTTTCAGTGTTGCAGACCCAGACACCTGCACCAGCATTGGTCTTAGTGCATGACCCGTCAAAATACATACTCCGCAGAGGACTGCTTTCAGTTTCATCTTGGTTATTGTCCTCTTCAACTACCGTGTCTTCTTATTGTTGTTAAAAATTAGCACTTAAGTGAACTTTTTCTAACGCCTCAGATATTTTATTGGGTTGAGGACTGCTTTCTTGACTGTGAATGTTTAAAAGCAAAGGAAACATGATTTGTAGCCCAAGACCTGTGTTTTTTTTGCTAGAGCTTTCAAATGCAGCAGACTGTTTTGACACTCCTGCGTTGTGTTCCTCATTCTCCCTATCGGCCATTAATCCTTTCAAAGTGACTTGTTCACTAAATGTTTCGTTTTTAAACATAATAAAAGAACCAAGGCATGTATTTACATAATATAGAGGAGATTTTTGTGGTATGTCTTGACTTGTAACTATGTATTGCATATGAGACTCCCTGTAAAGTTTTCTAGTCTGATTGAAAACAGGGGTAGTCACATAGGTCATTTCCATTTGCATAGTCCCTTGTAACTTAGCCCCCCAAGATCTTGATAATAGCATTCCATACTTTGGGGGCACATCAACTACAAAAATATCCATGACTAAACATTTGGCTCGTATTTGGACTAAGTTAACGTAGAGGTCTTTGATTAATCCTAAACATTTTACTCTGCTAGAGTCAAAAGAGTAAAGGTCCTTATAAGGTCTGGTGATTTCTAGACCCAGGCTCTCCATCACAGCTTTAGGCATTAAATTATGAGAAGCCCCAGAATCATGCATAGCATTGTGCAAAATTTTGTCAAGAACATTTAAACTTACATAAAAGGGAGGAACAGGTCCCTCTTGATATCTACCTTCAATCTTAGGACCAAAAATAAGTTATGCCTGGTCATCATTAAGATTGACTGTGTCATTATTCTCTTCAATGTTTAAAGCCTTCAAAATTTGGGTCCTATATACATTCTGGGCAACTAACTCAGTAAGGGGAACAAAGATTTTGATCTTTGAAATTTCCTGCTCTAGGCTAAAAGGAATTTGGTTCTTTGAAGAGCTTGTCTCAGCCTACTAGCTGCTAGTCTATCAGCAACATCAACCTGTTGATTTATTTTATTTACATTTGAAAAAATGGTTTTAACATGAGTACTAGTTGAAGTGTTAGTACTACTAAGGTCTGTACTCTATTTTTCATTGTTTTGAGTGCCTTTCTCTCTACCTTTATCAGAATTAACAACCATTATTTTCTCCTTTTGTTTGATGATTTTAGGCTTGGTTGCAGTGCTATTTTGTGAAGATTTTTCAGAGGTTTTGGTGTTGGGATTTTGTTGACTAGTTTTTCTTCTAAGGTCATATTCTTTTTGAGACTCTATGATGACATTTTCCATGTCTTGATAATAAATTTCATCATCATCTCTTTTTTCATCATAAGGTGTATAAAGACCTTGTTTTCTATCATAATGGACTTCAAAGTCATCATCATCTACCCCCAACATGTTGATATCATCTTCCTCTATTATCTCATATGCTTCCTCAACCTAACTTACATAGTTTTGATGAAAGGGAGGAGTGATCTATTGATCATCTTCCCTGGGTCTGTTTGGAGGTTGGTTCCTTCTAAAATTCTGATTCTGTTTCTGGTTTCTATTTTGAGGAGAAGTTTGGTTTTGACTGGCTTGTGCTCTCTCAAGGATGCTCATTTTTTTTATCATCTCTTCCATCATTCTCTCCATCTTTGAGTTGGAAGCAGAGGGTGTAGATTCCTCTCTAAAGGACACTCTCTTTTCATTTTTCATTCTTGCTCTCTTCTCCATCAAGTTTACTTCCACAGAGAGAGCACCTTTTTGCATCTCTTCAAGAGTTGCAGGATCTCTCTCTCTCAGTTGATAGACCATCTCAGGGTCAAACCATTCAGGAAACTTGTTTAAAGCTGAGCCTTGTGGAGGTTTTAGATCTGGGGAAAGTGTATTATATACACTGTTAAACCTGATACAATAAGCTTGTGCACTTTCCCCGGTGTTTCTATTGAGGTTCTTGTAATCAGAAAGGACTTGGAGAGGGTTCTTCTTTACTTCCCATTTGTTTAAGAATGTCTGATGGAAAGCTTGGAGATCATTGATACTATGGGGGTTTAATCCTTTAAACCATTTTCTTACTTCTCCCCCCAGACTTTGATCAAATATTCTAAGATTGACAGAATCATCATCAATTTCATTTCTGTCAAAGTAGTCATTCATATTATCCACATGTTGTGATGCAGTTGTAGCATTGCCATCATCATATAATGGAATTTTGGACTGATAGTCCCTTGGAATATTGACTAATGGTATAGGAATGACTAAGGGAGCATACCATGTTGCCATGATATGTGGTGGGGGTGGATTCACAAGAGGTGGATTAACAAAAGGGAAAGTGGGCTGAAGCAGAGTGGTTTGGACAATGGATGTAGGGTAAGCTGAAGTGGATGGACCAGAAGTATATTGTTGAGCTGATCTTGGATGAGAGACACCTAAGTTGTCAAGGAAATGTAAATCAGGAGGTGTTGTTTCTCTACTACCAGGATGTTCACTTGTTTCAAGAGATGAAAGTGAAGACTCAGAATCTAACTGATCTAAATCATCAAGAGACCTAGTTCTAAAGGGAGTTACTAAGTCAACGTGTGACTATTGCAGAGCTGAAAGATTTTCAGGAACTAAATTAGCTCTCAAGGGTGATCTGAAAACAATTGAGAATTTAATCCTAGGAGACTTCCTAAGGATACTTTCTGGGTTATCAACTATCTCAGGTGGATCAGGCTCAGGGTAGGCTCTAGTGTGAATCTTTCTAGGAGCCACTATGCTTTGTTTTTCAGACCCAAATAAACAAGAAAATTTCAACCAGGTATGACAGTATTTAAATGTTCAACTAATCTGTTTACCCAAATTTTAATCCTACAGTCCTCTAACTGAGTTTGAATGATATTACAATTATAAGGGTTCTTCCCAGTGGATTATTTAGGTCTGTTCAAGATTGTGGAGTTTCCAAGTGGAATTGTTTAGCTCCTAAGGAGGTAAAAGGTTTTATGGTCCACCACCATGTTTATTAGATACCAATCTGAAATATTTTTGGGTTTTCTGAGTTATTTTTCAGTTGTGTGGTTTCTAAGAATGTCCTAACTCTGTTTCAAAACTTAGCTATGGTTATGAGACAAAGACAGTCCACTCTTGTGGCTAATCAAGCTAATATTTTAAGGTTAGATAAAGTTTTATGAGAATCCTAGGGTTTACCTAGTTTGTCACTAATTCAAACAAGTTTCATCATGATTACCATTTATTGGTAGTGCTTGAAAATCTTCTTCTTACTCACAAAATTTTATGAAGTATTTAAGGGAACCTAAGGTGAAAATTCAACTTTGATCCTCGGTGAGTCACCAGAAATGTTAGTTGCTGGTGGCTCAGCTAGTTATTATAGCAAATGTTTAGTGAGAAAAGGGGTTTCTGAGATCTTTTAAAGTTTCAAACAATAAAATCACTCAAGTTCCCCAGTATGGTCGCCAGAAATGTTAGATTCCTATAATCAGCAAGATTAGCAAAGTCTGATCGCAGGGAGAAACATCGTTTCAACCACTTTGGAATTTTAGGATCTAGCCCTCCTGAATCCAGAGAGGGATCTCTCCAATAAGTGCAAAGATGGATTTGTCTTTGAATTTTGGTTAATGATATTAGGCTAGTTATGAAGGCTAAGGGTTTTGTTTTGTTTTGGATGGTTGAGCATGATTACTCTTTGAGGTGGAAGGTTCTAAATGAAAAGAGTTTAAAAGGCGAGAAGTTGCAAGCAAATAGAACAAGCTTTGGCCTAAAAGATAGATAAATGCAGGTTTTATTCCATTGGGCTATGGAGTCATAATAGGGTTTAATTGAAATAGCAAGAGGCAAGAGTGGTCCATGGGGAAAGTCATCTATGTCTAAGGATCTCTTTGAAGTTTGATTTATGGAATGGAATGATACAAAAATAAGGGGAACTAAACAGATGAAGAACAAAGAGTAGCCTAGGATCTAGTAAGTACTTTGAAACTAGCCAGCCTTTGACAAACACTTAAGAAAGACATGAAAGTAAACTAGGATCTGGTAAGTACTTCTAAACTATCCAGCCTTTGATACACTTTCAATATAAAACATACAAAAACAGAGGGAAACACAAATGATAACAAAGGATGGTCTAAGATCTGGTAAGTACTTCTAAACTAGCCATCTTTTAACACATTCCAAGGGAAACATTCAGACAGTCTTTGGGGATAAAAATAGGACCAGGGCACACCATATATTCCTTAGTTCATCTCTAATTAACATGAAATGAATGTAACATCCAAGAACAATATTCAGCTAAAACAATAAGATGAGGGAATGCCAGCATTCCTATGCTTAAACTGAATTAAATCATTCCTAAATAACACAGATTGGAAGAAAACATTTAGATAAAGATTTTCAGTCAGAGAAGGGTACCGATATACAACAGATCCTAACTCTATGCATGTTTTTCTTTATAAGATAAGATGAACACAGTGAAAATAGAAACAAAATAACAAGTCACAATGAGAAAAACATCACTGTCAACATAGACCAGGATCCCATAAATCATCTTGTATTAATGCTCCAAACCAGTTACAGCTTTAATTCCAATGATCTAGTTTAGAAATCATCTACACATCTCAGACTAAATTATCTATCACAAGCAGAGCTCCAAGGGCCAGTGAACACTATTTACAAGTAGAAGTCTCAAGCTCAATTACATTCCAATGTTCAGTAGCCAACTCAACAAACCCCTCTCATCTTCTGCAGTAGTATTTACAGAAGAATGAGGAGGTGAGATCTGATAAGAAATATCTAAAGATAATTAATACAGAATTAATGGCTTCTCGGCCTTTGGGGGGCTTGATGAAGAATCTTACGTAGGTGTCCTCTGTATTAAATAATTTACAATGATATTTAAGCTCATTGAGAACTCTTTTTGACTTTTGAGGCTCTGTGTAATATCAAAGTAATTCTGCTGATATTTTTTCATTAAGTTTATTTGTAGAATTAACTTCTCTAGCTACACTGAGGTAAATACCTGATCTCGATCAATAACTTTGGCCTCTGTTTTAATTCTTTAAGACACGGGTGGCACTGTGGTAGCTGGGAGGAATCAATTTGCCTCAGATGTGGCAGTGGAGGCTTTCTGTCAGTAAAAACTTATGATTTTCTTTAAACTATGTTTTAATCGGGAGGATTAGGCTTTTGATAAACCATCTTAGCTGTAATCCCCACATATTTGTCTTCAATCTTCTGTTCTGGTATATTTTTTTCTTCGACACTGATATTCTTTGATTTGGGCCTGATTTATTGTGTTTGTTGGTGTGCAGGGCTACGTAGGGGTGATATGGCTTGAATGCCTCATGAAACACCGATGAAATGTGGAGTTTAAACCCTGGGAATAAATTTATTTGATGAATTTAAGGCAGGAGGATTTTCACTCTCTACCTTTGAATTTTCCTCAGAAATAGCGGAAAAAACCACTAGAACCCTTCAAAATACGAACAATGTCATAAAATCCTACATATATAGGTTTACTGCTACATAGGACATGTGGGGAGAGCGTGGCCGTTGGATGGCATCATCCGACAATCGAGATTGATTAGAAGGGGTCAAAGGGAAAAGGAGGAGGAATTAGATAAGAGCCATCGATCACGCAGAGATCGATGGTTGAGAGCGGAGGCGAAAAGTCAAAGCGAATAAGTCATTTTTTGGAAAAATGGAGAAAATGGATTAAAACCTTTGTTTCAGATAAAACTTGTCACAAAGTCAGGTTTGGGGATCAAGAAAAATGTGTGCCGTCAGATGAGATCGGCTTACACAATCGACAGCGGAGAAACATGTGCCAAAAAACCTTTACAAAATGTGACCGAACCTCAAGCCTCTAATAAAATTAGGATGAGTAAAAAACCCCCGGGTTCGCATTCGGTGACTGTGCGAGGAACCCAAGGAGATCCGCTCCAATCATATTTTTCCATGTGGATGATGACTGGGTATTCGGGGCCATTGGCTTTGCAGGACTGCTATCATGGCTGTGGGGGCCATGGCGACTATCTTTGGGCCGTCGATCTGCAGATCAGATCGACAGTGGAGATGCTTTTAATACCGTGCCAAACATTAGTCTATTTGTCGGGCTTCTTCAGAGCGTGATCGCCATCCAATGAGTGGCCTCAAATCAAATGGTGCGCATCGATATCACGTTCACTCCACATCCGATCTTTAACTCCTAGGGAAAATGGTATCGCCATACTGCCCTAGGCCATGTATCGGCTGGCGGCGTTGATCACTGCCAATCGGGAAAAAACTGCTTTCCTGTCAAAAGCGGTGTGATCAACCCACCCAGTTTTGAATAGTCAATGACCGCAAATATTTAAAACCCACAAATTTAATATAACAAAGGTTTAAGCTTTGGGGCCGGAAAATATTTGCAATACAGTTTGGCACCCGTCTGCGGGGCCGTGGGTTATATGGAAAGCAACATGACCAGGGGTTTTATGCACAGGGCTAATCGGCATCGGAGCTTTTACCATGGAAAAATATTTATGCGCTCGTCTCTTTGCGATGCGATAGGTGCTCGGATGGCTTAACGCCTAGTTCCAGCACCAAGGCGTATGGAGGGGAAGGGTTAAAGACTTAGCCCAAGGGGGCTTAAGTATATAATATAAAAAATGTGATTTTTATGCAATTTTGATTTTTTTCAGAGGTTTTGTGGGTTTCGATAAAGCAAAGAGGGGGTCTTAAACCTCATCAAAGTGATTTTGATGAAGGGAAAGGGGAAAATTAGGTTGGTTTTGGAAGTGGAAGGAAGGGGAAAATGGTGTTTTGCAGCAGTATCTCATGGAATCAACAGTATTCTAGCGTATAAAATGGGAGCAGTAGGGAAGATTGGACAGAGGCATGAGGCCTTCAAGAGTCTTCAAGAGCCAACACTTTTTGCAATAAAATTTGTTCCTTGAAGGCTCCAAAAATGATTTAGCCACCTTTTGGTATAACAAATTTTATAGGTGGCTAACAAGAGGTAAAAACGTTGTCACATCAAGAGGAGATCTATTACCATAGGGAGATGGAAATGGAGTAATTGCTACAATCAAAGGAGCCCTTGTACCTTTGCAAGGAGTTCCAAAGGATCTAACATGTGGATACCATGGCACAATCTAGGAGCAGCATATGCCAGCATTGATGGGCAGTGAGACTGAGTAGTGGAGGAAGTGTGTCCCGACATTTGCTTATATAGTTTTGAGGACATGCACCATGATAGATCATTCCTTTGTGATAAATATGCTGGACACCAATGTGATGTTGGGTGTGTAGCCGTTGATTACATTTTTTGAGGACACCTTATATTGTGAGACTTTGCAGATGGAAGGAGAAGATAGAAATGATGGTCACCTTCACATGATTAGGAGCACACACCCCTATCCATTTTAGGAGGTTTATGCACAAAATAAAGAGGCTGATTTGTGCACTGAGAGTAGGGACAAATAATTCAACTCACATATACATTATAGTCTATACATTGATGTCTTATTACATGGAGGCATTCCACCAAGGAGGCCACCAGATCGGGAGTTGATAAGAGATGTCTCACAACAGGTTGCACCACTCTTAGATCAAGGAGGGGTGAGGACCTTGAGAGGACTTGGTACATCGCAGAGAGTCTTAGGTAGACTTAAGGAGGAGGGAGGCATTCTCCCAATATCACCAAACATCATGCGATGAGACAAGATGTTTTAGGGATGGGGGGTGGCACCATCATGGTGTAAGGAGACCACTCCATGACTTTGGAGAGTTAGAAGATACTTCCACGTAGGGAGGGATATTCCACAAATGGTAGAGGTTAGTGGCCAGTCATGCATACATTGGCCAAATGCATAAGGTTTTGGATGGGTTCTAGCTTCCCATGGAAGGCTAACCCCCAAAAGCTTTAACCTTCACTTGAGCATGAGCAACTACAGGAGGAGCAGAAGAGGCAGGATAACAACATCTTGGAATATGAATTTGGCATTGGAGATGTCAAAGAAGAGGGAAAAAACATGACAAGTGCTTTACATTGTAGATCAGAAACTGTCATTATTGAGTATTGATCCTTATTGGAGATCCCAACTATTGGTGGAATAATCCAAGGATCTCTTTTCATGCAAGATACCTGATGGCTAGTTATTAGATGAGAGATATTAAGTGAGACATGGCATCATCTATTATCAAAGTAGGATCCTCTTGACTAAAGAATCTAAGCTCAAGGAGAATCTACCACATGCAACATATGAGGATTTTTTCTCCATCCACATTAATCTTATGAGAGCATATCATACTATCATGGAGATATTCACTTGGGAAGGCTTCAAAGAGGAGATACATCAGCATATTAAGAGATACATGGATTTTTTGGAGATGGAGGGGAAACATAACTCTTTGGAAAATTTATCACAACCACTTCCTTTCTCATTGAGAATGAGAGGAGCCCCATCTATGAGCTATTTCACTAGCTTGTTCAGGGTACATGGTAATGGTTGTGTTTATCTGCATAATGATTCACTCACTATGTATTCATTAGGGGAATTTTGAGGTTGTTGACAGGAAAATCTGTCCAGCCAACAGCAGGGGATCTCCCCAGTAAAAGGTCCCAATTAGACCTTGAACCGTTTGGAATAGGGATCCCGTCTGGGGTGTGCGTCTGGCTACCGCTGATTTCTCCTTTTCTTTGGGTCTCACTTAAACTCTATAAAACAGTGGGTACACACCTAATCAACTGATACAAGACATATGTTTGATGCATTAAATGTACATGTAGCACTATGAGTAGCAAGAGAAAATAATAAAGCATGAAGACCGAAGGAAGTGTTGTTAGCAACACTTCATTAGGGTCATGCTTGTAAACTATTCTGACCGCAAATGGAAACAATTCCTTACGGCGAGAACACTCTTCACTTCCTAAAATTTTAAATGATAACACAAATGCAGATAAAAAAAGTCATCAACATTCGCTAAGAAAGTGAAAAAAACTCAACCACCATTAACATACTCAGAAAAATGTTATGCAACTGTGATATGAATTGCAGATGTAGTTCCATTAATCTAAAGATATTCAGAAACTGAAGATATAATACTCAACAGTGCTCATACATAAAACAACATCAGATCCACAAAGGGGTTTTAAAAAATGCTTGTATTCATCATTAAACGTATAATCAACTGGTAATACAATGTACTCGGCTCGAGTCCCAAACCAAAGATCCTTTTACAAGCTCCTAAAGGAGTATTTATAATACAAAACCCGCCCTTTGGGCTTCCTTGAATTTTCATCTTCTTGACCGTTGGGCTGCCTTGCAACCCAGTCTTTTCTGTGACCTGGGACCTGAGCTGTTGTTGCGACCTGTGACCTAACTGGGTCACGAGGTCACAAGTTGTAAGAAAATAAGAGATTGCGACCTTGCAACTTTGCAACTGAGTCTCGGGGTCGCGGGGTTTCAAAATGCATAAAACCGAAGAGATGTGACCTTGCGACCATGCGACTAGGTCGCTGGGTCGCGGGGTCACAAAAAGGAGGAAAACTGAAGAAATGCGACCTTGCGACCTTGCGACTAGGTCGTTGGGTCGCAGGGTCACAAAAGGTGAAAAAACCTAAGAGATGCAACCTTGCGACCTTGCGACTAGGTCGCTGGGTCGCAGGGTCGCGAAAGCTGGAAAAACCAAAGATATGTGACCTTGTGACCTTGTGACTAGATCGCTGGGTCGCAGGGTTGCAAAAGGCAGAAAAACTGAAGATATGCGACCTTGCAACCTGCAGATGTGCGACCTGCGACCTTCGCAGATGTGCGACCTAGGGTTTTATCCTTTCCACCTTTCTCCTGTTGAGATAGTCGTAGCTCCCACCACATGAAACAAAACTTTCTGAGTGAGTGACAAACTTCCTTGTCTAGGTCGTCATCACAATCTCCTCATGCTACCTGCATGTAAGCATATTAGATTAGCTATTAACCTCATCCACATAAATATTTTTATGCATGTTGAAGAAAATAAAGATACAATAAATATATAAACGTAGATGCATAAAAGGTATATTGACAGATAAAATCAGGAGCTTTTAAAGGTTAGCTTGGACCCCTGTAAAGTCCTGTTCTGAAGGAAATATATGAATGATCATGCATATCTACTATGTATTCCTCCACTGTCGCAAAAGAACGCTTGAAGGCACGTATAGCTAGTCTTTAACATTTTTCAATGGAGACTACCGAAGCCCGGGGAGCTCCCATGCACTTCCATAGACAAGCTATGATGCACAACCCCCTCAAAGTGTTTTGAGGTTACGACAAGCCTCATCATAGCTAATTGTTGTCATCCCTTCCCTTCATCAGATGGGCATCGATTCACCATTTTAACTGATTTCTTTCACAATGAGGTGTTAAAGATGCATTGTTCTTCATATGTAGAGATGCTAGTTTTGCTGCCAAACACCCTGTGATGTAGTTATTTCGCCCAACCTTGAATCATATGAAGGTGCTAAAACAAAGCATTATAACCTTTTATATGCAGAAATCTCTTCCATGCACTATGCTCCCATGCCTCACGATATGCAATCCTTCGGTGGCCAGTAGGGAGCGCAATCTGTTGGAGAGGGCATTGTGATAATGCATTGTACTGAACCTTCTTTCACCTCCCAGGATGATCGACTGCCAAAATGTTCATTACATTCCAATGAAAATGACTCCGGACTTCAGCAGGTGACTGTCTTCATTGAGGCATCGGAATTACTAGTTGAAATACTTTGAATTTAGGAGGCGTGTAGATTGAACTCAGCCCAACGTATTGCAAAGGGCGAAAATTAACTCAGAGGTTTTTTTTGCTGTGCTAACACAACCAGCATCAAAGGGATTCGATCTCTTTCTTGCACTGAAAATAAACCATGTTGAATGTTACTATTTCATACCAGACTTGAGCAGCTCAGAAAGGCGTCAGATCCTTGCATGATGGGCTTTATTGCTAATGCAGAGCGAACGATCCCTGAAAAGATGTGTATCAGCGCCCTTTTCTATCAGAAACATCTGTTCGAGTGTAGTAGCATAATTTACGTTCATGCATGGTAGCACACATGGGCAACCTGCGTCCATGTAACACGGCATGAAGCGCAGAGACTCGTTCTGTCCAGCTCACCATGGACGCATGGAATATCGTTGTGGCGTTTATTATGGCATTCTCTGATTTTACAATCATGCGTATTGTAAATTCCTCCAGCGAAACGTAACACTTCCGCCTTTCGCGCGATAGTTATTCTAACATGCCGTCGTAGATCTGCTACAAGATTTGACTCCATGTTTTAAACGCACATTTTGACTATATATCTGCTCCACAGAATAAAACTTCGCCATAGAAACATTTGCGCTCATTTGTAATGCTTTTATCATATAAGTCTATTTATATGATATCGCTCCTCCAATATTATATCGTTGGAAAACCATATGGTTCGTGCACCGTTTGAAACATGGTTGTATATTATCATATATCGAACCATGAATTTGGATCACCAAATATATATGTTTTCTCAAAACCTTTATCGTCAAACCTTGAGTTTTTGAATACGTAATTTCTGGACTGCTATTGCCAAAATCAGTACCAGTACCAATACCAGAGTGAAAATTACCAAAATCATTGAATAGAAACTAAGAGCCAGCCGGTGCCTTATAAGCCATGGTAGATCTACTTCAAGAGAGCAGTGTTGCCTGGTTTCTCCAACTGTCATATTTTTTTTCTTTATCAAACCAATTTGTAACTCTGAAAGTAAAATGTGTTTATCTATTATAGGTTCTCCATGTACATCCCTCACTTCCATTTTGATAACTACTAGATTTGCATCCCAGTCGATTTCAATGGCTCCAAATTTTGGCTTTCCGTATACGCATGATTTATATCGACAATGTTTCCCAAACACTCTCATAGTACTAGGAGTCAATCCTGCTGCAAGTCTTACCAAAAACTAAAAGAAACGGAAGATGGCACGGCATATTATACTGCCTGAGTAAGCCCAATTGAAGTTATATCATAGAGTGGATAACTAACACCACAATCATATCTTGTAATTTCACCATAATGGACATCTCCACTTATAAAAATAACTCCACTTCGATTTCTATCTGCAATAAGTTTGAAAGGGTGATCTCGTTCCATTGGAAAGTGTGCCCAAGATTCTATATAAAACAAAGGTTGAACTACAGCATAAAAATTGGACATAACCTGAATAGAGGCCACGACGATGATAATTTGAGATAATTTATTCTTTATCTCTTCTTCTAACCATGTCCATTGAGTTTCACCCAACATCTCACCATTACTAAGCAATGAATCTCTGTGGTATCTAGTGTCCAAAAGAATTACCTTCACTTGTTTTCCAATTGGTCCAAAAATATATGAAGCGTACACGCCAACTTGTTTACGTCTTGGACTATCTGAAATCTAGCATAAGTCTCTGGCTTACATTTTTGCCCCGGTACTCTTTTCCAACATCATTCAGTCCATAATCATGGTCATCCCATATTCCTATAACCTGAGCTCTCCTCCGTAACTGTGAATAAACAGGATTACTCTTGGTAAGATTATACCTAAACTCTATTTCTTTCTCCGAGTTGGGAGAAAACCTTTCCCCATTTTTCCAGGGACCAACTGTCCTCTCTTTCCTGAAAATTCTCAATTTATGTTTTCTGTCTGCATAGATATTGTCTCCCATGCACTATCGAACCTTTGCGTCCACTCCATGTTTTAAAAATAACATTTCACCATTATATATGCTATGGAAATATTAAGCTCATTCATAATGTTTTCCATATAGTCTTGACTCACCATTTTATATGTTTTGGAACCTACATGGTCTTGCGCCTTGCATTAATATATATAAAATCACCTTGGTCCATTGAATGTGTGCCCTTTATAATTTTATCACTTTGTTTTGCTCCAGGATACCTTATGGTCTTGAAACCATATGCTTTCGAGCCTTGTTTTAATTTGATCACTTTCTTTACCTCATAATATGAAGGCTTTTTGTTTTGGAAGATCGAGAGTCGAAATATGCTTCTCAAGCCACATTGATGGCCCTTTTAATATTAACCCTTTCTATCTCGTGGTTCCCGAGGCTCTCTTTACGTATGCATCAATGTGCCTAGCTACCAAAAGTGTAAGCATTAAACATAATCTTCTAGGTTCAATTTGAAATTCTCCATCTCCAATAGTTTCGTATGGACAATATTTATGGACATCTAGGAGCAAAGGAGACTAGGGTTTTAAGGCCCTTTCATTCCTCCACATGTACTCCTAGCAACCTAAATAATGCCACAGTATGTATCTCAATATTAACAGATGTTGCTTCTCAAAGGTGCGTTGCCGTCAACTTGCCACAACCATATGAGATTTTCATTCTCTAGGGAGATCTTTTGAGTCGGCTTTGTTTACTGGGCTATAATTTAGGCTAGATTCATCGAAGTGGCGAAATATGTTCATTTGCGTGCATCCATCGACATTTAGATGATATGATGCAGGATCTAGACATTTCCAAATGGAGTGTTTTTAAGCATCTGGTGCGCTCTAGTGAAGAAAGCTCTTGCATCAGTAACATAGAAGGTTCTCTCTGATCAACATGTATAACACCATCCTCCTTTAACAATACTGGTCGCTTGCTCCTCCTCCTCCCCTGTTCCGCAACCTTGGCTTTGTTACCAAGCTCAATTTTATTGCCCTCGATGTCATGACAAGATTGAGGAGTTTGTCACCCGTGGGGTCGACCTGCGTGGAATATTAAAACATCATAATTACTCTTCAATAATGATGACCAAAGATAAAACATATGAAACTAACAAGCTTAAGAGAAGTATTCAAACAACATGCTTAATGACCTACAGCGGGAGGGATTTTATTCGTCAATACACAAAAGGTTTCCATTCAAACGTATGCATGGAAATCTCATTACACATGGCGCGACTGCGGTAAGAACATTTTAGCATACGCTAGATGATCCTTCCCACATATGGCATGATTGTAGCAACAGCATCTGATTATGATGGTGAGAAAGCTCATGAGGGGTTGGGGTAGGTTGATGGGATGTCGTTGACTGCAAGTCGGGTGAAAGATTTCAACATCTAAGCGAGCAAAGGGGGAACCCGAAATTTTAAATATACCCAAAATTTTGGGTGGTGTTGTAGCGGCTACAGAAAATGGCGAACCACTGGTAGAATCTAGCATCTCTGTCAGTATCACAAAATAAGTCTGAGTCCGGATAGTAATGCAAGGGAATATTGAACAAGTTCGGCAGGGCCCCTTTGTATTACTTTGATGGCTTACTGGTATGCCTAATCCTTGTGCCTCAGCTATGTCTTGCTACTCAGAAACACATCAAAGAGAAAGCTCACAGATGCCAGTAGCTTGTTGATGATGTGAAGAGCAAAGCAGTGGGTTTATTATTTTCAGTATTTTTTAAAGTAAGTTTCCGGTGTTTCTCCGCTACCAGCAGGCCTGGACAGTACCCCGGGGGAGTCACTTCAAAAAATCACAGACGTTGCTCCGCTGCCAGCGAGCCTGCTCAGTACCCCGGTGGAGTCACTGCATTACCTCTCTGCGCAGGAAGCCTTTCTCGATCCTTTACCCTTATTTGTTTCATGTGCTTGCAGCACTTATTTTCATGTGCTCGTGGCACTTATTTTCATGGGCGAATGAGGGATCCCGACTTATTTTACAGGCAAGAGAGGTTGTTTCTTGCTTTTGCAGAAACTAAAAGATATCCTGATTTGGGTTTACCTTTGTTCCAAACCTTCACATCCCATTCACCACAATAGATGAAGCGCGCAAAACAGATCATTAAAACGTCCAAGACTATGTTGGGCACAAGGCTTAGGCTTACGGGTATGGGCCATTTCAAACTCATAAGGTATCTTACAAGAAACCATATCGTATCTCCCTGGCTAAATGAGTTTAGACTCGCAAGCATCTTGTTGAGAATGTGACTTTGATGGCTGGTCCTAAGAGAAAGCCGCCTCTTGAGATAGCCACCGCAACCTCATGCAAAACAATGGGGTTACTGTTTCAACAATCGGGGCAAAACAAGATCACGAGGTGATAGGGTTGCAATGAGGGCTCATGAAGTGGCAGGTGATATGTCAGAAATGATATAAGGAAGAGAGCATACGACGCAATGTAATAGGCGAGGCTCAAGATGCAATGCAACGCTATGTGCGAGAATGATCAACTAGTTGTGAGTGGAAAAGAGGCGCAATACAAGCAATGATTATTTATGTGGCAACAAGCAACTGAACAGGAAATGAAAGAAAATACTTGTAACATGATGATGCCTAAGATATTAATCGTAAACAAAACAACAAACACACTTTTAAATCATGAAGTAAAAATTTGGCAAGTAAACCTAGTTAAAAACTTTGAACTAACAAATTTTATTAACAGGTCCTAGCTAGCTTACACCTAAAATCATAGCTTAACCAATGATGCGGTCGAGTTATGTGAAATCATCTTTCCAGTGAAGCCATAGCATTAGTTCCTGACCTGCAAGGATGACAATGTTCGTGATCAGAGCCAACATACAAAATCGTGCACCAACAGCGAGAATTACCTGAAGAGCATTTGCACCGGCAAGAAGATGATGGGTACTTACCAAAGAACATGCCAGAATAAATTGTGCAAGCTGAATCCCGCTCTCATCTTGATACACAACAATATGTTCTTGAAACTCAACATTTATAAATGACACACATTCATTCATGCACAATCCTAGGTCTGATGGGCGCTGGGTAAGCGACTGCCTATTTTCAGGCACATCAACCGGGTAGGGTTGGTCGAGTTGACCAAAAATCTCATCATGGTGTTGAGGACCATCAGTTTTATGGAATGGAAAAAATAAGCAAGTGCTAGGTGAATTATAGATGCATGCGCATCCAAGCGTAGAAACCCTAGTTTAGGATTGCTCTTGGGTTTGGTCAAGGGTATAAGGATTTGAATCTGCGTTTAGTGGATCCTAAAATTCCTCACTGTCTTGAACAAAATCTGGACCTTCGAGCAAGGGGCTTTCCAACTTCGACTGCTTAGTGAGATCAACAGGCGAGTAGATGTGATCATGGATTGTGGTGGGTTGCGGAATGTCAGTGGGCTTTGTATCAATTCTGTCAAATGTTTGCGCACTGACAGATTGATAATCCAAAGTATCAGATTCTCTAGATTTGCTAGGGTGGGGTGAATTTGATGCGGTTATGCTGGGAGGAGCATGGTACTTGGGGATCATCATTTGAGAAACGGTCAGCAAAAGCTGAGGCACTTCGATTTTCTGATAGGTACTTGAATCTTCCCAAGGTGAATCATCGAATTCGGGTATCTCCATATGGTCGGAAAAGGGATGCGAGTGACAATCCTCAGCAGTATGATTGAATATGCTTTCAGATAAGCAGGGGTCATCATGACCATTGATTTGATTAAGTTGGGTACCAGGCATGTTGGGCTCCCCAGGAGTCATTGAATGGGATGGGTCAATAAAGAGGATATCTTGAGGTTGCCCAGATAGAAAATCACTCCTATGGTTGTCTAAAGATTCTGAGTGAGAAAGATTAGATCTAAAATATTCATCGATTTTGAACTGTGATTGTGAAACACCATCTGCGTGCTTGTGATTGTCGCCAATACCAGTATAAGAAAATTTCGAATGTCTCGAAGAAATTACTGGTGTGGTGGGATCGGGAAACCAACCGGGGAATAATGAACGAAGAGAATGAGTCACAGGGGCGTTAACCCTACAAGGCTTTTCAACACATGCATCTGTTTCATTTAGAGAAAATGATGATTTGGCAGGCCTTGTAAGGGAATCAACTTTATGCGGGGTAGGAGTCGATTCATAATCAGTATGCGAATCAGATTTAGGTTTGTGTCTAGGGAGACACCGAGTGGGCTCGAGGTAGGTTTCATGAACCGAGAGAGATAATGAGCCACTGGGGCTTTCAAGTTCTGATTCAACATGGTGCGTGAAATATTCAAAGGGAGTACCGTAGGCTTCATCTCCATGCACCCATCCATCATTTCTCAGAAATTTCGAGGTCACAACTCCAATCCGAGACAACTCAGGAGGAGGGGAGAGAATATCACAAATAGAAACACACTCCTTAGAGGCTTGAATGAGGTCTGGACTGAGGGAGATGGACAAGGAAGCATTAGGGACAAATTCTGAATAGCTAGTAACTTGCGGGTTATCATAGGGAACATTAGGATCTAACTGAAATTGTTCAAGGGAAATGAGAATCACATACTTGAACTATTCACTTAAACATCTCAAATCAACATCCTTTTCAGGGAACTCAAAACAATAGTGAAAAAAACTGATAGAGAATTCATCTAGAGATTCCTGAGGTTCCATTCTAATGTCATTTAGCTTTATCAATACACTTTGCAAATCGTACCTATGAAAAGCTTGTCGCAATTCACTGGCGAGTTGTTCAAATGAATGGATGGAAGCTTCTGGCAATGTGAGGCACCATTTCTTAGCGCGACCTTCGAGGGTGAGGAAGAAAAGCAAACAAATCAAACCCTCATCGTCAATTTCATAGCACTCACCAAAGTCACAAAAATCTAAAAAGTGTTGGGTTATGGACACCCCATTTTCACCATCAAATTTTAACTGGCACAAGTGATACGTAAGTTCATCGGAGATGAAGTATCGAGGCTCATAAAACTTCGACAAACATCTCAAGAGAATAATTGGGGAACGAGCCATTACAGATATGAGATTAACTGCAGGCTCTAAGGGCTCAGCTTGTCATCTGGCCCTCCTTCTAGCGCTAATTCTGTTGACGGGAAAATTTGTCCGGCCAACAGCAGGGGATCTCCCCAGTAAAAGGTCCCAATTAGACCTTGAACCATTTGGAATAAGGATCCCGTCCGGGGTGTGGGTCCGGCTACCACTGGTTTCTCCTTTGATTTGGGTCTCGCTTAAACTCTATAAAATAGTGGGTACACACCTAATCAGCTAATACAAGACATATGTTTGATGCATTAAATGTACATGTAACACTATGAGTAGCAAGAGAAAATAATAAAGCATGAAGACCGAAGGAAGTGTTGTTAGCAACACTTCATTAGGGTCATACTTGTAAACTATTCTGACCGCAAATGGAAACAATTCCTTACGGTGATAACACTGTTCACTTCCTAAAAGTTTAAATGATAACACAAACGCAGATAAACAAAGTCATCAACATTCGCTAAGAAAGTGAAAAAACCTCAACCACCATTAACATACTCAGCAAACTATTATGCAACTATGATATGAATTGAAGATGCAGTTCCATTAATCTAAAGATATTCAGAAACTGAAGATATAATACTCAACAGTGCTCATACATAAAACAACATCAGATCCACAAAGGGGTTTTAAAAAATGCTTGTATTCATCATTAAATGTATAATCAACTGGTAATACAGTGTACTCGGCTCAAGTCCCAAACCAAAGATCCTTTTACAAGCTCCTGAAGGAGTATTTATAATACAAAACCCGCCCTTTGGGCTTCCTTAACTTTTCATCTTCTTGACCGTTGGGCTGCCTTGCGACCCAGTATTTTCTGCGACCTGCGACCTGTGACCTGACTGGGTCGCGGGGTTGCAAGTTGTAATAAAATAAGAGATTGCGACCTTGTGACTTTGCAACTGAGTTGCGGGATCACGGGGTCGCAAAATGCATAAAACCGAAGAGATGCGAGCTTGTGACCTTGCGAATAGGTCGTTGGGTTGCGGGGTCACAAAAAGGAGGAAAACCAAAGAAATGCAACCTTGCGACCTTGCGACTAGGTTTCTGGGTCGCGAGGTCGCAAAATGCAGAAAAACCTAAGAGATGCGACCTTGCGACCTTGCGACTAGGTCGCTGGGTCGCGGGGTCGCGAAAGGCAGAAAAACCGAAGATATGCGACCTTGCGACCTTGCGACTAGATTGCTGGGTCACAGGGTCGCAAAAGGAGGAAAATCAAAGATATGCGACCTTGCGACCTATAGATCTACGACCTGCGACCTTGGTAGATGTGTGACTTGGGGTTTTATCCTTTCCACCTTTCTCCTGTTGAGATAGTCGTAGCTCCCGCCACATGAAACAACACTTTATGAGTGAGTGACAAACTTCCTTGTCTGGGTCGTCATCACAATCTCCTCATGATACCTACATGTAAGTATATTAGATTAGCTATTAGCCTCATCCACATAAATATGTTTATGCATGTTGAAGAAAATAAAGATACAATAAATATATAAACGTAGATGCATAAAAGGTATATTGCCACATAAAATCGGGAGATTTTAAAGGTTAGCTTGGACCCCTGTATAGTCCTGTTCTGAAGGCAATATATGAACGATCATGCATATCTACTATGTATTCCTCCACTGTCGCAAAATAACACTTGAAGGCACGTATAGCTAGTCTTTAACATTTTTCAATGGAGACTACCGAAGCCCGGGGAGCTCCCATGCACTGCTATGTGCTGAGACAGGCTATGATGCACAACCCCCTCAAAGTGTTTTGAGGGTACGACAAGCCTCACCATAGCTAATTGTTGTCATCCCTTTCCTTCATCAGATGGGCATCGATTCACCAGTTTAACCGATTTCTTTCACAATGAGGTGTTAAAGATGCATTGTTCTTCATATGTAGAGATGCTAGTTTTGCTGCCAAACACCCTGTGATGTAGTTATTTCGCCCAACCTTGAATCATAAAAAGGTGCTGAAACAAAGCATTATAACCTTTTATACGCAGAAATCTCTGCCATGCGCTATGCTCCCATGCCTCACGATATGCAATCCTTCGGTGGCCAGTAGGGAGCGCGATCTGTTGGAGAGGGCATTGTGCTAATGCACTGTACTGAACCTTCTTTCACCTCCCAGGATGATCGAATGCCAAAATGTTCATTACATTCCAATGAAAATGACTCCGTACTTCAGTAGGTGACTGTCTTCATCAAGGCATCGGAATTACTAGTTGAAATACTTTGAATTTAGGAGGCGTGTAGATTGAACTCAGCCCAACGTATTGCAAAGGGAAAAAATTAACTCAGAGGTTTTGTTTGCTGTGCTAACACAACCAGCATCAAAGGGATTCGATCTCTTTCCTGCACTGAAAATCGACCATGCTAAACGTTACTATTGCATACCAGACTTGAGCAGCTCAGAAAGGCATCAGATCTTTGCATGACGGGCTTTATTGCTAATGCAGAGTGAACGATCCCTAAAAAGTTGTATATCAGCGCCCTTTTTGATCAGAAACATCTGTTTGAGTGTAGCAGCATAATTTACGTTCATGCATGGTAGCACACATGGGCAACCTGCGTCCATGTAATGTGGCATGAAGCACAAAGACTCGTTTTGTCCAGCTCACCGTGGACGCGTGGAAGATTGCTGTGGCGTTGATTATGGGATCCTCTGATTTTACAATCATGCGTATTGTAACTTCCTCCAGCGAAACGTAACACTTCTGCCTTTCGCGCGATATTTATTCTAACATGCCGTCATAGATCTACTACAAGATTTGACTCTGTGTTTTAAATGCACATTTTGATTATATATCTGCTCCACATAATAAAAATTCGCCATAGAAACGTTTTCACTCATTTGTAATGTTTTTCTCATATAATTATGTTTATATGATATCGCTCCTCCAATATTATATCGTTGGAAAACCATATGTTTCCTGCACTATTTGAAACATGGTTGTATATTATCATATATCAAACAATGACTTTGGATCACCGAATATATATGTTTTCTCAAAACCTTTACTTTCGAACCTTGAGTTTTTGAATACGTAATTTCTGGACTGCTATTGCCAAAAGTAGTACCAGTACCAATACCAGAGTGAAAATTACCAAAATCATTGAATAGAAACTAAGAGCCAGCCGGTGCCTTATAAGCCATGGTAGATCTAATTCGAGAGAGCAGTGTTGCCTGGTTTCTCCAACTGTCAGATTTTTTTTCTTTATCAAACCAGTTTGTAACTCTGAAAGTAAAATGTGTTTATCTGTTACAGGTTCTCTATGTACATCCCTCACTTCCATTTTGATAACTACTGGATCTGCATCCCAGTTGATTTCAATGGCTCCAAAGTTTGGCTTTCCATATACACATGATTTATATCAACAATGTTTCCCAAACACTCTCATAGTACTAGGAGTCAACCTTGCTGCAAGTCTTACCAAAAACTAAAAGAAACGGAAGATGGCACGACATATTCTACTGCCTGAGTAAGCCCACTTGAAGTTATATCATAGAGTGGATAAATGACACCACAATCATATCTTGTAATTTCACCATAATTGAAATCTCCACTTATAAAAATAACTCCACTTCGATTGCTATCTGCAATAAGTTTGAAAAGGTGATCTCGTTCCTTTAGAAAGTGTGCCCAAGATTCTACATAAAACAAAGGTTGGACTACAGCAGAAAAATTGGACATAACCTGAATGGAGGCCACGATGATGATAATTTGAGATAAGTTATTATTTATCTCTTCTTCTAACCATGTCCATTGAGTTTCACCCAAAATCTCACCATTACTAAGTAATGAATCTCTATGGTATCTAGTGTCCAAAAGAATTACCTTCACTTTTTTTCCAATTGGTCCAAACATATATGAAGCGTACACGCCAGCTTGTTTATGTCCTGGACTATCTGAAATCTAGCATAAGTCTCTGGCTTACATTTTTGCCCTGGTACTCTTTTCCAGCATCATTCAGTCCATAATCATGGTCATCCCATATTCCTATAACCTGAGCTCTCCTCCATAACTGTGAATAACCAGGATTACTCTTGGCAAGATTATACCTAAACTCTATTTCTTCTTCTAGTTGGGGGAAAACCTTTCCACCTTTTTCCAGGGACCAACTATCCTCTCTTTTCCGAAAATTCTGAATTTATGTTTGCTGTCTGCATAGATATTGTCTCCCATCCACTATTGAACCTTTGCACCCTCTCCATGTTTTAAAAATAAACTTTGACCATTATATACGTTATGGAAATATTAAGCTCATTCGTAATGTTTTCCATATAGTCTTGACTCACCATTTTATATGTTTTGGAACCTACATGGTCTTGCGCCTTGCATTAATATATACAACATCACCTTGGTCCATTGAATGTGCACCCTTTATAATGTTATCACTTTGTTTTTCTCCAGGATACCTTATGGTCTTGAAACCATATGCTTTCGAGCCTTGTTTTAATTTGATCACTTTCTTTACCTCATAATATGAAGGCTTTTTGTTTTGGAAGATTGAGAGTCGAAATATGTTTCTCAAGCCACATTGATGGCCCTTTTAATATTAACCCTTTCTATCTCATGGTTCCCGAGGCTCTCTTTGCATATGCATCAATGTGCTTGGCTACCAAAAGTGTAAGCATTAAACATAATCTTCTAGGTTCAATTTGAAATTCTCCATCTCCAATAGTTTCGTATGGACAATATTTATGGACATGTAGGAGCAAAGGATACTAGGGTTTTAAGGCCCTTTCGTTCCTCCACATGTACTCCTTGCAACCTAAATAATGCCAGAGTATGTATCTCAATATTAACAGATGTTGCTTCTCAAAGGTGCATTGCCGTCGACTTGCCACACCCATATGAGATTGTCATTCTCTAGGGAGATCTTCTGAGTCGGCTTTGTTCACCGGGCTATAATTTAGGCTAGATTCATCGAAGTGGCGAAATATGTTCATTTGCGTGCACCCATCGACATTTAGATGATATGATGCAAGATCTAGACATTTCCAAATGGAGCGTTTTTAAGCATCTGGTGCGCACTAGTGAAGAAAGCTCTTGCATCAGTAACATAGAAGGTTCTCTCTGATCAACATGTATCACACCATCCTCCTTTAACAATACTAGTCGCTTTCTCCTCCTCCTCCCCTGTTCCGCAACCTTGGCTTTGTTACCAAGCTCAATTTTATTTCCCTCGATGTCATGACAAGATTGAGGAGTTTGTCACCTGTGGGGTCGACCTGCGTGGAATATTACAACATCATAATTACTCTTCAATAATGATGACCAAATATAAAACATATGAAACTAACAAGCTTAAGAGAAGTATTCAAACAACATGCTTAATGACCTATAGCGGGAGGGCTTTTATTCGTCAATACACAAAAGGTTTCCATTCAAATGTATGCATGGAAATCTCATTACACATGGCGCGACTGCGGTAAGAATGTTAGAGCGTACGCTAGATGATCCTTCCCACATATGGCATGATTGTAGCAACAGCATCTGATTATGATGGTGAGAAAGCTCATGAGGGGTTGAGGTAGGTTGATGGGATGTCGTTGACTGCAGGTCGGGTGAAAGATTTCAACGTCTAAACGAGCAGAGGGGGAACCCGAAATTTTAAATATACTGAAAATTTTGGGTGGTGTTGTAGCGGCTACAACAAATGGCAAACCACTGGTAGAATCCAGCAACTCTGTCAGTATCACAACATAAGTCTATGTCCGGATAGTAATGCAAGGGAATATTGAACAAGTTCGGCAGGGCCCCTTTGTATTACTTTGATGGCTTACAGGTATGCCTAATCCTTGTGCCTCAACTAAGTCTCGCTACTCAGAAACATATCAAAGAGAAAGCTCACAGACGCTAGTAGCTTGTTGATGATGTGAAGAGCAAAGCAGTGGGTTTATTATTTTTCAGTATTTTTTAAAGTAAGTTTTCGGTGTTGCTCCGCTACCAGCAGGCCTGGACAGTACCCCGGGGGAGTCACTTCAAAAAATCACAGACGTTGCTTCGCTGCCAGCGAGCCTGGTCAGTACCCCGGTGGAGTCGTTGCATTACCTCTCTGCACATGAAGCCTTTCTCGATCCTTTACCCTTATTTGTTTCATGTGCTTGCAGCACTTATTTTCATGTGCTCGTGGCACTTTTTTCGTGGGTGGATGAGGGATCCCGACTTATTTTACGGGCAAGAGAGGTTGTTTCTTGCTTTTGCAGAAACTAAAAGATATCCTGATTTGGGTTTACCTTTGTGCCAAACCTTCACATCCCGTTCACCGCAATAGGTGAAGCGCACAAAACAGATCATTAAAACGTCCAAGACTATGCTAGGCACAAGGCTTAGGCTTAGGGGTATGGGCCATTTCAAACTCATAAGGTCTCTTACAAGAAACTGGCTCATATCTCCCTGGCTAAATGAGTTTAGACTCGCAGGAATCTTGTTAAGAATGTGACTTTGATGGCTGGTCCTAAGAGAAAGCCGCCTCTTGAGATAGCCACCGCAACCTCATGCAAAACAATGGGGTTACTGTTTCAACAATCGGGGCAAAACAAGATAACGAGGTGATACGGTTGCAATGAGGGCTCATGAAGTGGCAGGTGATATGACAGAAATGATATAAGGAAGAGAGTGTATAATGCAATGTAATAGGCAAGGCTCAAGATGCAATGCAACGCTATGTGCGAGAACGATCAACCAGTTGTGAGTGGAAAAGAGGCGCAATACAAGCAATGATTATTTATGTGGCAACAAGCAACTGAATAGGAAATGAAACAAAATACTTGTAACATGATGATGCCTAAGATATTAATCGTAAACAAAACAACAAACACACTTTTAAATCATGAAGTAAAAATTTGGCAACTAAACCTAATTAAAAACTTTGAACTAACAAATTTTATTAACAGGTCCTAGCTAGCTTACACCTAAAATCCTAGCTTAACCAATGATGCGGTCGAGTTATGTGAAATCAGATTTCCAGTGCAGCCACCGCATTAGTTCCTGACCTGCAAGGATGACAATGTTTGTGATCAGAGCCAACATAAAAAATCGTGCACCAACAGCGAGATTTACCTGAAGAGCATTTGCACTAGCAAGAAGATGATGGGTACTTACGAAAGAACATGCCAGAATAAATTGTGCAAGCTGAATCCCGCTCTCATCTTGATACACAGCAATATGTTATTGAAACTCAACATTTATAAATGACACACATTCATTCATGCACAATCCTAGGTCTGATGGGCGCTGGGTAAGCCACCACCTATTTTCAGGCACATCAACTGGATAGGGTTGGTCGAGTTGACCGACAATCTCATCATGGTGTTGAGGACCATCAGTTTTATGGAATGGAAACAATAAGCAAGTGCTAGGCGAATTATAGATGCATGCGCATCCAAGCATAGAAACCCTAGTTCAGGATTTCTCCTGGGTTTGGTCAAGGGTATAAGGATCCGAATCCACGTTTAGTGGATCCTAAAATTCCTCACTGCCTTGAACAAACTCTGGACCTTCGAGAAAGGGGCTTTCCAACTTCGACTGCTTGGCGAGATCAACAGGCGAGTAGATGTGATCATGCATTGTGGTGGGTTGCAGAATGTCAGTGGGCTTTGTATCAATTCTGTCAAATGTTTGTGCACTGACAGATTGATAATCCAAAGTATCAGATTCTCTAGATTTTCTAGGGTGGGGTGAATTTGATGCGGTTATTTTGGGAGGAGCATGGTACTTGGGGATCGTCATTTGAGAAACGGTCGGCAGAAGCTGAGGCGCTTCGATTTTCTGATAGGTACTTGAATCCTCCCAAGGTGAATCATCTAATTCGGGTATCTCCATATGGTCGGCAAAGGGATGTGAGTGACAATCCTCAGCGGTATGATTGAATATGCTTTCAGATAAGCAGGGGTTGTTGTGACCGTTGATTTGATTAAGTTGGGTACCAGGCATGTTGGGCTCCCCAGGAGTCATTGAATGGGATGGGTCAATAAAGAGGATATCTTGAGGTTGCCCAGACAGAAAATCACTCCTATGGCTGTCTAAAGATTTCGAGTGAGAAAGATTAGATCTAAAATATTCATCGATTTTGAACTGTGATTGTGAAACACCATCTGCGTGCTTGTGATTGTCACCAATACCAGTATAAGGAAATTTTGAATGTCTCGAAGAAATTACTGGTGTGGCAGGATCGGGAAACCAACTGGGGAATAATGAACGAAGAGATTGAGTCGCAGGGGCGTTAACCCTACAAGGCTTTTGAACACGTGCATCCGTTTCATTTAGAGAAAACGATGATCTGGAAAGCCTTGTAAGGGAATCAAATTTATGCAGGGTAGGAGTCGATTCATAATAAGTATGTGAATCAGATTTAGGTTTGTGTCTAGGGAGACACCGAGTGGGCTCGAGGTAGGTTTCATGAACTGAGAGAGATAATGAGCCACTTGGGCTTTCAAGCTCTGATTCAACATGGTGCGTGAAATATTCAAAGGGAGTACCGTAGGCTTCATCTCCATGCACCCATCCATCATTTCTCAGAAATTTCGAGGTCACAACTCCACTCCGAGACAACTCAAGAGGAGGGGAGAGAATATCACAAATAGAAACACACTCCTTGGAGGCCTGAATGAGGTCTGGACTGAGGGAGATGGACAAGGAAGCATGAGGGACAAATTCTGAACAGCCAGTAACTTGCGGGTTATCATAGGGAACACTAGGATCTAACTGAAATTGTTCAAGGGAAACAAGAATCACATACTTGACCTGTTCACTTAAACATTTCCAATCAACATCCTTTTCAAGGAACTCAAAACAATAATGAACAAATCTGATAGAGAATTCATCTAGAGATTCCTGAGGTTCCATTCTAATTTCATTTAGCTTTATCAATACACTTTGCAAATCGTACCTGTGAAAAGCTTGTCGCAATTCACTGGTGAGTTGTTCAAACGAATGGATGGAAGCTTCCGGCAATGTGCGGCACCATTGCTTAGCGCGACCTTCGAGAGTGAGGAAGAAAAGAAAACAAATCAAACCTTCATCGTCAATTTTGTAGCACTCACCAAAGTCACAGAAATCTAAAAAGTGTTGTGTTATGGACACCCCATTTTCACCATCGAATTTTAACTATGACAAGTGATACATAAGTTCATCGGGGATGAAGTATCGAGGCTCATAAAACTACGACAAACATCTCGGGAGAATGATTTGGGAACGTGCCATTACATATATGAGATTAACTGCAGGCTCTAAGGGCTCAGCTTGTCATCTGGCCCTCCTTCTAGCGCCAATTCTGTTGACGGGAAAATCTGTCTGGCCAACAGCAGGGGATCTCCCCGGTAAAAGGTCCCAATTAGACCTTGAATCGTTTGGAATAGGGATCCCGTCCAGGGTGTGGGTCCGGCTACCACTGATTTCTTCTTTGCTTTGGGTCTCGCTTAAACTCTATAAAACAGTGGGTACACACCTAATCAACTGATACAAGACATATGATTGATGCATTAAACGTACATGCAGCACTATGAGTAGCAAGAGGAAATAATAAAGCATGAAGACCGAAGGAAGTGTCGTTAGCAACACTTCATTAGGGTCATGCTTGTAAACTATTCTGACTGCAAAGGAAACAGTTCCTCATGGCGAGAACACCCTTCACTTCCTAAAAGTTTAAATGATAACACAAACACAGATAAACAAAGTCATCAACATTCGCTAAGAAAGTGAAATAAACTCAACCACCATTAACATACTCAACAAACTGTTATGCAACTGTGATGTGAATTAAAGATGCAGTTCCCTTAATCTAAAGATGTTCAGAAACTAAAGATATAATACTCAAGACTGCTCATACATAAAACAACAACAGATCCACAAAGGGATTTTTTAAAATGCTTGTATTCATCATTAAATGTATAATCTACTGATAATACAATGTACTCTGCTTGAGTCCAAAACAAAAGATCTTTTTACAAGCTCCTGAAGGAGTATTTATAATACAAAACCCGCCCTTTGGGCTTCCTTGACTTTTCATCTTCTTGACCGTTGGGCTGCCTTGTGACCCAGTATTTTCTGCGACCTGCGACCTGACTGGGTTGTGGGGTCGCAAGTTGTAAGAAAATAAGAGATTGTGACCTTGCGAATTTGCGACTAAGTCGCGGGGTCGCGGGTTCGAAAAATGAATAAAACCGAAGAGATGAGACCTTGCGACCTTGCAACTAGGTTGTTGGTTCGCAGGGTCGCAAAAAGGAGGAAAACCGAAGAAATGCGACCTTGTGACCTTGCGACTAGGTCGCTAGGTCGCGTGGTCGCAAAAGGCGGAAAAATCTAAGAGATGCGACCTTGCGACCTTGCAACTAGGTCGCTGGGTCGCAGGGTCGCAAAAGGAGGAAAAATCTAAGAGATGCGACCTTGCGACCTTGCGACTAGGTCGCTGGGTCGCAGGGTCGCAAAAGGTGGAAAAACCGAAGATATACGACCTTGCGACCTGCAGATCTGCGACCTGCGACCTTGGCAGATGTGCGACCTGGGGTTTATCCTTTCCACCTTTCTCCTGTTGAGATAGTCATAGCTCTCGCCACATGAACCAACACTTTCTGAGTGAGCGAAAAAATTCCTTGTCTGGGTCGTCATCACAATCTCCTCATGCTACCTGCGTGTAAGCATATTAGATTAGCTATTAGCCTCATCCAGATAAATATGTTTATGCATGTTGAAGAAAATAAAGATGCAATAAATATATAAACGTAGATGCATAAAAGGTATATTGACACATAAAATCGGGAGCTTTTAAAGGTTAGCTTGGACCCCTGTAAATTCCTGTTCTGAAGGAAATATATGAACAATCATGCATATCTACTATGTATTCCTCCATTGTCGCAAAAGAATGCTTGAAGGCACGTATAGCTAGTCTTTAACATTTTTCAATGGAGACTACCGAAGCCCGGGGAGCTCCCATGCACTGCTATGTGCTGAGACAGGCTATGATGCACGACCCCCTCAAAGTGTTTCGAGGCTGCGACATGCCTCGTCATAGCTAATTGCTGTCATCCCTTGCCTTCATCAGATGGGCATCGATTCACCGGTTTAACTAATTTCTTTCACAATGAGGTGTTAAAGATGCATTGTTCTTCATATGTAGAGATGCTAGTTTTGCTGCCAAACACCCTGTGATGTAGTTATTTCGCCCAACCTTGAATCACACGAAGGTGCTGAAACAAAGAATTATAACCTTTTATACGCAGACATCTCTGCCATGCGCTGTGCTCCCATGCCTCACGATATGCAATCCTTCGGTGGCCGGTAAGGAGCGCGATCTGTTGGAGAGGGCATTGTGCCAATGCACTGTACTGAACCTTCTTTCACCTCCCAGGATGATCGACTGCTAGAATGTTCATTACATTCCAATGAAAATGACTCCGGCCTTCAGCAGGTGATTGTCTTCATCGAGGCATCGGAATTACTAGTCGAAATACTTTGAATTTAGGAGGCGTGTAGATTGAACTTAGCGCAACGTATTGCAGGGGGCGAAAATTAACTCAGAGGTTTTGTTTGTTGTGCTAACACAACCAGCATCAAAGGGATTCGATTTGTTTCCTGCACTAAAAATCGACCATGCCGAATGTTACTATTGCATACCAGACTTGAGTGGCTCAGAAAGGCGTCAGATCCTTGCATGACGGGCTTTATTGCTAATGCAGAGCGAACGATCCCTGAAAAGCTGTGTATCAACGCCCTTTTCGATCATAAACATTCGTTTGAGTGTAGCAGCATAATTTACGTTCATGCATGGCAGCACGCATGGGCAACCTGCGTCCATGTAACGTGGCATGAAGCGCAGAGACTCATTCTGTCCAGCTCACCGTGGACGCGTGGAAGATCGTTGTGGCGTTGATTATGGCATTTTCTGATTTTACAATCATGCGTATTGTAACTTACTCCAGCAAAACGTAACACTTCCGCCTTTCACGCGATAGTTATTCTAACATGCCGTCGTAGATATGCTACAAGATTTGAATCCGTGTTTTAAACGCACATTTTGATTATATATCTGCTCCACAGAATAAAACTTCACCATAGAAATGTTTGTGCTCATTTGTAATGTTTTTCTCATATAATTCTGTTTATATGATATCGCTCCTCCAATCTTATATCGTTGGAAAACCATATGGTTCGTGCACCGTTTGAAACATGGTTGTATATTATCATATATCGAACCACGACTTTGGATCACCAAATATATATGTTTTCTCAAAACCTTTACCGTTGAACCTTGAGTTTTTGAATACGTAATTTCTGGACTGCTATTGCCAAAAGCAGTACCAGTACCAATACCAGAGTGAAAATTACCAAAATCATTTAATAGAAACTAAGAGCCAGCCGGTGCCTTATAAGCCATGGTAGATCTATTCGAGAGAGCAGTGTTGCCTGGTTTCTCCAACTTTCAGATTTGTTTTCTTTATCAAACCAGTTTGTAACTCTGAAAGTAAAATGTGTTTATCTGTTACAAGTTCTCCGTGTACATCCCTCACTTCCATTTTGATAACTACTGGATTTTCATCCCAGTCGATTTCAATGGCTCCAAAATTTGGCTTTCCTTATACGCATGATTTATATCGACAATGTTTCCCAAACACTCTCATAGTACTGGGAGTCAACCTTGCTGCAAGTCTTACCAAAAACTAAAAGAAACGGAAGATGGCATGGCATATTCTACTGCCTGAGTAAGCCCACTTGAATTTATATCATAGTGTGGATAACTGACACTACAATCATATCTTGTAATTTCACCACAATGGACATCTCCACTTATAAAAATAACTCCACTTCGATTGCTATCTGCAATAAGTTTGAAAAGGCGATCTCGTTCCTTTGGAAAGTGTGCCCAAGATTCTACGTAAAACAAAGGTTGAACTACAGCAGAAAAATTGGACATAACCTGAATGGAGGCCACGATGATGATCATTTGAGATAATTTATTCTTTATCTCTTCTTCTAACCATGTCCATCGAGTTTCACCCAACATCTCACCATTACTAATTAATGAATCTCTGTGGTATCTAGTGTCCAAAAGAATTACCTTCACTTGTTTTCCAATTGGTCCAAACATATATGAAGCGTACACGCCAGCTTGTTTACGTCTTGGACTATCTGAAATCTAGCATAAGTCTCTGGCTTACATTTTTCCCCGGTACTCTTTTCCAGCATTATTCAGTCCATAATCATGGTCATCCCATGTTCCTATGACCTAAGCTCTCCTCCGTAACTGTGAATAACCGGGATTACTCTTGGCAAGATTATACCTAAACTCTATTTCTTTCTCCGAGTTGGGAGAAAACATTTCCACGTTTTTCCAGGGACCAACTGTCCTCTCTTTTCCGAAAATTCTCAATTTCTGTTTGCAGTCTGCATAGATATTGTCTCCCATCCACTATCGAACCTTTGTGCCCGCTCCATGTTTTAAAAATAATCTTTGACCATTTTATACGCTATGGAAATATTAAGCTCATTCGTAATGTTTTCCATATAGTCTTGACTCACCATTTTATATGTTTTGGAACCTACATGGTCTTACGCCTTGCATTAATATATACAACATCACCTTGGTCCATTGAATGTGCGCCCTTTATAATGTTATCACTTAGTTTTGCTCCAGGATACCTTATGGTCTTGAAACCATATGCTTTCGAGCCTTGTTTTAATTTGATCACTTGCTTTACCTCATAATACGAAGGCTTCTTGTTTTGGAAGACCGAGAGTCGAAATATGCTTCTCAAGCCACATTGATGGCCCTTTTAATATTAACCCTTTCTATCTCGTGGTTTCGAAGGCTCTATTTGCGTATGCATCAATGTGCCTGGCTACCAAAAGTGTATGCATTAAACATAACCTTCTAGGTTCAATTTGAAATTCTCCATCTCTAATAGTTTCGTATAGACAATCTTTATGGACATGTAGGAGCAAAGGAGAGTAGGGTTTTAAGGCCCTTTCATTCCTCCACATGTGCTCCTTACAACCTAAATAATGCCACAGTATGTATCTCAAGATTAACAGATGTTGCTTCTCAAAGGTGCGTTGCCATATTTGAAACTCTACCGTCGACTTACCACACCCATATGAGATTGTCATTCTCTAGGGAGATCTTCTGAGTCGGCTTTGTTCACCGGGCTATACTTCAGGCTAGATTCATCGAAGTGGCGAAATATGTTCCTTTGCATGCACCCATCGACATTTAGATGATATGGTGCAGGATCTAGACATTTCCAAACAGAGCGTTTTTAAGCATCTGGTGCGCACTAGTGAAGAAAGCTCTTGCATCAGTAACATAGAAGGTTCTCTCTGATCAACATGTATCACACCATCCTCTTTTTAACAGTACTAGTCGCTTGCTCCTCCTCCTCCCCTATTCCGCAACCTTGGCTTTGTTACCGAGCTCAATTTTATCGCCCTCGATGTCATGACAAGATTGTGGAGTTTGTCACCCGTGGGGTCGACCTGCGTGGAATATTACAAAATCATGATTACTCTTCAATAATGATGACCACAGATAAAACACATGAAACTAATAAGCTTAAGAGAAGTATTCAAACAACATGCTTAATGACCTACAGCGGGAGGGATTTTACTCATCAATACACAAAAGGTTTCCATTCAAACGTATGCATGGCAATCTCATTACACACGGCGCGACTGTGGTAAGAATGTTCGAGCGTACGCTAGATGATCCCTCCCACATATGGTGTGATTGCAGCGATAGCATCAAGTCATGGTGATGAGACAACTCGTGAGGGGTTGGGGATAGGTCGGCGGGATGTCGTTGACTGCAGGTCAGGTGAAAGACTTTAACGCCTAGGCGGGCAGAGGGGGAACCCGAAATTTTAAATATACCCAAAATTTTGGGTGGTGTTGTAGCGGCTACAACATTAGGATTGGATATAAATTTAAATTTAAAGAGCATGTGCATAATTATTCTCTAAGTTGCATTAAAATATTTTTCCATATTTTAGATAAGTTTCATTTCTAGAATCAATCAACTCACAGAAATAATCCTAACATATATATTGCACATACATTTCATAAGTACACGAAACTTGGTTGAAAATTATTGAAGTAAATTAAGAAAAATTAATTTACTCAACACCTGCAAATACACCTACAAACATCAAGTCTTCTCTCAAAACACACCGAGATTTTCTCCAAACAAACCTGCAAATAGACTTGCAAACGTCAAGTGCTCTTTCAAAACACACCAAGCTTCTCTCTAAGCATTCTTCTCCAAACACGAAACTTATCTCCAAGAATTCTTCTCCAAACACCAAGCTTCTCACCCCCTTTGACATCAAAGGAAAAGGGCTGAACCAATCTGAATGAAGGACTTCCCTTGTAGTGATGATCATTGTAGGTCTGATTTGTTGAATATGAATTATGAAATCTGCATGCTGACCATGCTCCCCCTGGGAGTATGTTGGAACTTCTAAAAAAATAAAATTACAAGGCTTTATGAATCAAATAAATATGAAATTTCCTATCACCAATGACTCATGATTACATTAATCACCAAATGCAATAGGGTTACATATTTGACCCAAATTTTACATCAATGTCACACAATAATGGGATTACATATATGACATGACTTGATCCCAATAGGCCATACATGACTGAATATTACAATGACTACAACATGGATATTTATATGACCTTTTACATCAAGAGACATATATGGAACTTATAAACAAAACCAGGGAGCTTAATAATGAGGTAAAAAATACCATGATAGTCATCAATAACTAATAACACCATCTGGAAACCTGCAACATGAAAATTTGTTCACAACAACATAGAAGCAACATGAAAATCCTCATTCATCAAGAAGTAAGATAAGGAAATGTAGCATCAATCTCTTCAACATCTTTAATATGGGACTGAGTATGCAATGCTTCCAAGAATTACCAACCAATCATCAATACCAGCCATAGCATACACATCCTCCTCATCAAGCATAACAACTGATAGGCATCATTCATAACTTTATCATGTGGAATCCATGCATCATTGATAACTAGGGTTAGAAAAACACCATATAAATATTCAGTAGTAACAATAGAGATATCCAGACATCAACAAAGATATGCAAAAATACATGCTCAAGAAACCATAATGCCAACCAGGAACTATAGGGGAATAACAACCTCTCCCCCTGAACAATCAGATTGCAACAAACCACTGTTAGAACCAAAATACCAAACATGAAATGATGAGGGAATATAGGAGCCTCCCCCTGAATCCATGCCACTCATTTAAAATCACTGAGATGTATACGCATCTGTCTAACCCAGGAACCGTGTATATACATGATTGTCCTACACACATTCAACATACATAAAGTAAATGGTAGTAACTTACATTCAAAACTCCCCATGAACATGATATACTTTTAGTTAGCAGAGTGATGCAAAAGGAGTCATTCCTAATTTTTTTGAAAGATATTCAAAGGAATCACGTGGAAGTGGCTTCATAAATATATCTGCAAGTTGTTCCATTGAAGGAACATATTCCAGTTTGAACTTCAAGAACCTTCTCTCTCAGAAAATGATATTTGATTGGAATGTGCTTGGTTTTTTAGTGCATTATAGTATTCTTAGAGATAATTATTGCACTAGTATTGTCACAAAGAATATGTACCGGTTGAGGACAAGTGACTTGAATATCTTGCAATGTTTGGATCATCCATAGAAGTTGAGTACAACAAGATACAACAACAACATATTCTGCCTCAACAATAGATAAAGCGATGGATATTTGTTTCTTGCTAAACCATGAAACTAAGCGGGGTCCCAAATAAAATGCTTCTCCACTAGTACTCTTGCGATCATCAATATTACCTACCCAATCTGCATATGTATAAGCATGAAGTGAAAATGCTACGTTTTTGGGATACCATAGACCAAAATCTTGAGTTCCTTGTATATACTTGAATATTATCTTAAATGCTTGGAGATGAGTTTCCTTATGATTAATTTGCTTGAAATCGTCCACCAATTCCAACTACATGCATAATATCTGCTCTTGTACCTATAAGGTAGAGAAAGCTTCCAATTATAGATCTATATTATGGTTGATTGACTGAAGGAGAACCATAATTTTGGCTAAGATTGCATCCTATTACCATTGGTGTGCATAAATTCTTGCAGTCTTCCATTCCATATTTCTTCAAAATCTGTTTGAGTTACTTGGTTTGAGAAAAAAAGATACCATTCTTAGTTTGTTGAACTTGAAGACTAAGGAAGTATGTTAGCTAACCAAGTAGATACATTTCAAATTCTTGTTACATAAATGAAGCAAATTCTTGACTCATAGATTCTACATTACTTCCAAATATGATGTCATCTAAATAAATAAAAACTATCAAAAGTTTGTTTGTATCAAATTTGATATATAGCCTTTTATCTGCAGACCCCTTTGTGAAGCCTTGTTGCTGAAGATACCTGTCAAGACAATAATACCATGCACAAGGAGCTTTTTTTAACCCATACAATGCCTTCTTAAGTTTTCAAACAATATTTTTAGAATTGCCTAGAATGAACCCTTTAGGTTGTTCAATGTAAGATTCTTCTTATATATCCTCATTTAAAAATGCATATTTAACATCCATTTGCTATACCTTAAAGTTATGAAAGGTTGAAAATGCAAGAAACATTCTTATGGATTCTAGTCTAGTTACAGGTGAAAATGTTTCTTCAAAGTCTATCCCTTCCTATTGAGCATAGCCTTTGCATACAATTATTTCCTTATTTCGAATTAATTCTCTATTTTCATCCACCGTGATGCTTGCAGCCTCCCCACCTGCCAAACGACCGACCCTCGCCACCACTTAGGCGGGATGTCGATTCCCGGAATCGACCTTCCTAGGTGGATTTACGGAATCGACCTCCCTAGGTCAATTCCTGATCAGGCGATCATGTGTTATGCTCAAAATTGAAAGTGCTCGAAATAGGTCTGAACCTAAGCGACCAGAAAGGTCTCTTCATTACGATTCCGACGCTGTGAATGGTTCGAAAAACTGATGTCGTATGAGGAAGATATCGTGTTCTGTTCGTTTTCCCAATCAACAAAAAAATTTGTGACTAGATGCCCAGCCAGCATGCAGGTACAGTCAGTAGGCATATTCTGATAATATTCCATTTTTATCGGCCAACCAGATCATGCCACGTGGCATGTTGTGGGTCGTTGATTATTTGTGGTACGGAGGTGTTTTTAGGTTGTTGGATGGATTTTGCAAGAGCAGTTGGATGAGCGACATGTGGCAAGCCCTTAGGCCACCACATGTCCTCAGGATTGTGTATTAAAATTGTTTGGAGGCTACAGGATTCGAAGCAGAGACCTCAGGCGTGGGCGCACACGTCTTAACCAGTCCGCCTACGAGTGTTTCTTAACACTATAGGGCAGACAGTTTAATATAAAGTTTAAAAAAACTTTCAGAAGATAAAAAAAGGGGCCCACCCCAACCACCAGAACCAGAAGCTATGACTGTGACCTTAAGTCAAAGTCCCGACGGCTATGACCGTGACCTTAAGTTGAAGACCCGGTGGCTAACGAAACCGTAACACCGATGACATCGTAGGTGATCACATGTCACGAGGTAAAGGTAAGTGCGGATTAACGGATTGGATGGTGGCTACTCTAGCGGAAGTTATAAAGGTTTGTTCACATGGTGGAGTATGGCATCAAATTCCATGGTTTTCGGAACCGAGACTCCAGGTTCCATGCCACTCCGCGGAGTTATAAAAACAGATAACCACAGAGTTAACGACGGGGTCGATATGTGACCACCCTGCCTCCTAACAATTTAATGCCAGAGTTAAATTGTCCGTCAAACTTGGTGCGCAACCCTAATTTCAGGGCATTTCACTAAATGTAACTACAATTAAGTGCCCGTCTCCACATTTAGTGGAGATTTTTTAGCTGACATTGGGAAAAATAAATTAGGAGGTCAATTTTCGACCAATTTTGGTGAAACAAGAGTCTACCTAGAATAATTTGAGCATTCTGGAGACATTGGTGCAGAGAAAACAACCATTAGAAGCCTGTAGACACATGTAATTTACAATTTTGAGCATAATTACAAAGAGGGACATGCCATTGGGAGCTGGACCAACAGATGTATCCCAGGAAGGGTGAACTGCTTCATCATGCCTACTGTGTAAAACTTATGTGTGATTGTGTTTATCTGTTATACACTATTGTTCAGTGTTTTTAAGGCTTATTTTCATGCTTAAATTTCACTAATTCATCTATTTTTCATGGTTAAAACACACATTCCTTAAGCAAACTTATGGAGACAAATTGTACATGTTTATATTACTGAAAGGACACTTAGCACAGTAGAACTAATACACTACTTTCAGATCAAGTTGGTATCGGAGATAGAGTTTAATCTCTGGTGTTTTTATGTGCAAAGATTTTTTAACTGTTTGCAAGGGTTTTCATGCTTATTAGGCTCAAGCTTAAGAGAGGAGAAGGCAAATTGGTGGAAGCAAGATGCTCTCAAAGTGAGCCACAATAAAGGAGGGAAATATTACCACATTATCCACCACCTTGCTCACCTCCATGAGAAGCAGTAACAACATCAAGCATGCCTCCAGGAGAAGAAGAAACCCATGAAGAGGTGGATCCCAAAGAATAATAAAGAGTGTTCAGGAAGGCATTCATTGAAATGACTGAAATGGTGAGAGTCCTTTATCAAGAAAGGAATGATAAAATAAAAGAGGAAAGGTCCAAAATTCACAAGGAAGGACAAGGATCATCAGGAGGCCACAATGATGAAGATAAATCAAAGAAGGGAAATGATAGGTGAAGTCACCATCATCACCTCATCTTCATCCTCATCATACTCTACTGGTGAAGGGAATCACATCGTACTTTACAATTAAAGTGTGGGTAAAATTTACTTAAAACTTGATGTTAAGTTTGGATGCCAATGTTTAGAAAATGGCAAAAGTTAATAGAAAAATACTGATTGACTGGATTAGGAAATTGGAGGTCTATTTGAGAATCCAAAAATTTCATGATGATGATACCAAAATCCAACTAGCTTCATTGAGAATGGAAGGTGAAAAACTTGTTTGGTGGGAAGCCAAAACAAAGGAGGAGATCAAGAAGCATGGTAAGATTATTCTATCATGGAATAATTCCATTTCTGCAATAAAAGAAAAAAATTATCCATTAGCTCACATGCAGAAAGCCATAATGGACTGGAAAATTTTTAAACAATTGAAAGGACAAAATATACAAGTGTATACTCAAGAATTTAGGATAAGAGCTCTTTTAGTAGGAGTAAATTTGCATAGCTAAGACACTTTGCTCAAGTATATAGGAGGTTTACGTACCTACCTAAGACATACTATCTTTATGTTTAACCCTACAAGCCTAGATGTAGTTTGTGTACAAGCCACAAATTTAGAGGCAAGGGGAAAATAAAACTTAGATGAGAATGGGGGAAATGAGTTTAAAGGTGATTGGAAGAAAAAGAGAAATGCAAATGTCAGAAAAGAGAAGGGAAAATTCTTCTAAAAACACTTTTCTAAAACTATCCATGATGAGGAACATTGTTGGAAACTTCATCCAAAGTTGAAACCAGAAAGTTTGAAGGCCAAAGAGAAAGCCAAGGAGAAAGGCAAAACTGTTGCAATGTAATATTCGAAATATGGAATTTTATACAACAATAAGAATACCCTAAGGTATTCCAAAGTTCGAGAGCAGAAATTAATCACTTATAACTAATTTTATATTATATATCCTTCAGTCTAAACAACAACAACAACTTTACTTCACTTCTTGACTCAAAAGGGTGGGGAAAAACAATGATTTATGCCCTAAAATGATTAATTTCAAAGATATGCGTAAAAATAAGGAGGGATGATAGTTGGTTCCTTTAGCTTAGGTTATATGCAACTCCCATACCAAATTTCAGCCCAAAAAAATAAAGCTAGCTAGGTTAAACAACTCTCCCACTCCGAGAATGGCTTAAAAATGCTAATTTCCCATGACCTAGAGTATGCAGAATGTGACTGAATCATATGCAGCGTAAATTTTTGAAGTAATTAGGTGAAAATAAGTATGAAAATCAGTGAATCATACCTATGATATGATTTATGCAATATATTAGAGAAAGACATGAGTTTTACATGGATCAAGGCTTCAAAATGAGACACTGCAACTCATGAGAATACAGAATAAGATTGACAGCGTAATTATCAGGGGGTTGAAGCATTATTTCATTATATTTCAGATCTAGGGAAGATCCTTACATAAAAATATAGATCTATTACAGATCCATATGCCAAAGAGGCTCTTCTTTACACACCCCTTGGGGATCTCAACAAAAGATGGATATCAAAGAGTAGATCTGAGATCTAAGCCACATATCTGCAGTAATATTCAGAAATTTATGAAGCATATGATACACAATAGATCAGATTTGAAATTAACATGGATTGGTTGGCCAATCCATGGATCACCACAGTGAAGGGAAGGGTCCCTTTCACCAGAGATCTTTCCTCCAAGCTGATACAAAAACCCCACTGCAACTCTGCCTGCCAAAAAGGACGCAATCTCTTCAAGGAACTGTGCATTTGAGGATGGAGAACACTTTGGCCTGATTCCAATATCAAAACTAAAGCTCAGAAATTGGATGCACTCTTCCAGGAGGTTAAAAGACACACTCACTGAGAAGAGGCTCCAATACAAGCTATATTTGAATGGGGACGAGAGTTCCTTGTTGCAGTTTTTTACAAAAGCAAGCAAACCCTTACCGGATCTGCGTTGCATCTTGAAGTAGAAGCTGGGTCTCCAAAGTCGATAGTGGGATGCAATACAAGCTCTCCCAAGAGCTCCTCAATGGGAAGAGATGGAACTCCTAAACAGGAAATTCCAATGCAATCTAGGCTAAGCAGCCAAGAAAGCTGTTTGTCTAAACAGGCAGAAATTCAGAAATAAAATCATGAACAACCTCAATATGTTGCCTTCCTCTTCCTTTTATAAGATGAGAGCTTTCCAAAACCCTAAATCACCTTTATCAACTTATCCCTTTCACACAAGAGACCTCCTTCTAGAATTGCGTTGTGCCTCATTGATGAGCACTCCTCCAATACTACGTCATTGATATGGTCAATATTGACCCAGTTAAGTGGATTTGTCCTTTTCACACTCAATTGTGTTTATTAAAGTGGCCTAGGTTTACCTTTTTTCACATTCGGCATGTATTTATTCTTTTTATTAGGAGATTTTGACCCTCCTTTACATAATTATTCTTTGAGAAAAGAAAACAAAATGAAATTGAATATTCCTATTAAAATAGGAATATTACAGTCTTCCCCTCCAAAATGTTTCTTGTCCTCAAGCAACTCACAAGGACTTTACAAAATCCCCAATGGAGCTGTCTCCTCCCAAGAATGCAAGTTTGCTTTTGGTGGATGAACCAAATAGCTGTCATCATGAAGTAGTGGGAGATACATAGAAGAATCATATTCTGTCCATTGGTCTCTTCAAGTTATGAGAGATGGTAAATATTGGGCATTTCAACCCCCATGAGAAACACCAATCTCCCTACTGTCATACAAACAAAGTGAGCCATCCTTGACAACTCAAAGAAATAGTCATAAATCCCCACCATATGCAATGTGTAGGGGCTCCATGGTTGGAAATGAGAGATAAGAATACTCAACTCACGCTGTCTCTCCCTCCATTTATGATAAATATGGAGCTGATGATCATGGGCTGCAATAATATAGTCCTCATGAAGCCAAAAGAGACTTGGAACTTCATGATTCCCTTCATGGATTCTAGTGAGCCTCCTTGCCCAATCTTCCATGCATATAGTGAATGGAGTACCTTCACCATATGTGCTCCAAAAGAAATATGGACTAAGTGCCATATAATATATTGGATGGTGATAATAGTCCCTCCTTTGAGACCAGCGTTGTCCTTCATCTTGCTGCCTCAAATCATGGTACAATAAGTGGCCATCCCACCACCTTCTTGCTGCAAAAAGCTTCTTCAAATCTTGGAAATAGTAGAGAGTAATAGGTTTTGGTTGGATAAGATGCAAAAAACACATGTTTTGCTGCATATTCTCCCAAGTGAGAGACTTTTTCCCATGGCATAAGCCCAACATATGGCTTCTAGCATAAGGAAACAAATGATATAATGCAGCAACCACAAAATGTCCTACTCTCCTCTTGAAGCATGAATGAATGTGGGAGATTTAATTCCCAAAGGACACACTCAACCAATGTGTCATTCCTCCTCTAATGTTCATAACAAATATTGGAGCGTTATTGTCATCATGATACAAACAAGCTCCCTTATGCCACCTCATGAGAAGGTTACAATTTCTCCCAACCCAAAGTACATGCATGATTATGATATTCATTCTAAACAGAAATACATGTACAAACATCATAGACATAAGTAAATGTATGGACATGGGATTCATCATGGGGTGTCCATACTTCCTTCTTGCCAACCAGAGCAACCATGCCTCCTCCTTATGCATTCTTTCCATGAGATACAAGGCATGAGACAAGAAAATAAAAAACCTTGGGTGGTACCCACACTTACCCAATAGAAACCAACACAGGTCATCTCATACCTGCTTTAGATCTTGATGTGGTAAGTGGTTTACATGCCACTTACTTGTTGCCCTCATCATTCCACCAAGGCTAAAGGTGAAATGTATATTTGGTGCTTTAAGAAAGAACCCATCATGCTGCAAAACCTCCCTTAGCTCATCAAGGGAGTGGCCAAGTTTGAAAATAGTCCTGGCCCATAGTTGGCCATGAAGCTTATAAGGTAGGACACTCCTCTTAGGAGTCATGGCCTGCACATGCAAAGTGAGAGAATGTATGAAATCATAAAATGTGATTGACATAAGCATGCTTCTTACCCAAAGTCTCCAACGCTGTGATAGTTCCTCTCTTGGACAGATGTATCATCACTATACAAGGTTGAGAGAACACTTTGCTTTTTCCATCAGGGATTTTCCCTAGGGGCTTCTTCCAAGTAAGGAGAAATCAAGGCATAGATCATAATAGAAATATGTATGGACTGATGTGTCCTGGCTTGTCTTGCATAGATCTTCATGCCTTCTTAGTACATCACACTTTTGAAATAAAGTGGGATAAATGTTTATTTCCCGATGAAGCTTGCCCTCCTCTTCATCTTCTGCAGTATTCAGGATCTTACCATCTGATAATGAAGGCACATGTTGCTCATGGATTGTGCCATAATATCTATATGTGAGACTCTTTGAAACTCCTTGCAAGAATGCAAGAGTTTTTCTTCTTGGAGCAACTACTTCTTCTCCTTCTACATGAAATGCTAGAGATGCTTCTGTCATGACTGTGCTGTCACCCCTAGCCTTTCATTCAAAGGTAGAAAATGCCTCATCCTCAATAGGGGACATTAGATCTTGGTCTACCTCTGAAAGAGGAATCTTCATGTCTTATTTTTGAGAAGAAGACTCTTCATCCAAAGGTGCATGCCTCCAATCATTTCCTCCTTTGGTATCTTCCCAATGAAGACTACCAATATCCCAAAGCAATTATTCCTCCTTACACCTCATGGGGAGTTGAGATGTAACCCCTTGGAAATATTTTAGAAAATATCTCTCATCAATGATCCTCTTGGATCCAAAAGAATCCAAGTGTGCTGAAGGGCAAACACCAATATAAAGTGGCACAACACTCATCATGCCTTCCACCATCTTGCACCCTAACTCCTCATGTTGCATGCAACTCAAATAAGGTGCAAAGAAATGAATGTTTATTCCCTCTGGGATGAATACCAAATTACACAACACTGTGCAAGCTTGTCGTCCTTGGTGAGTCTTGGGAACCTCTTGTATGGCTGCAAGGGTCCCTCTCTTCAATGTGTTGGCTGACCCAACTACTGCTTTAGATGGCTGCCCCTCCATGAATGTGACAACACTGGTACAAGGCTCCTCAAGTGGAGAAGAGGAATCTTCCCCCTCTGTTCTTCTACTATCAAATATCATGATTAATTGATGAATAAAATCAGAAAAAGTAGATACTCTTTCATGACTTTCACGGCTGATCCACCAAGAGCTTGCCTTGCCCTCCAAGTGCAGCGCTGAGATCTCCACAGCCTCTTCCTCCACTACTGGATGTAGTAGGAAAAATTCTTCTAGATTCATCGCCCAAGTCTCTGTTGCACACTTGAATGATCCATCAAATGTAGACAACATAAATCTGTTGCCTCTCATCATTCTCTCACTGCATGGTCTTCTTTCTTCTCTCAGTTGAACAAACTAAGGAAAATCTAGGGTCTCTTTGAAAGCCCTAGGTTGGAACTTGTATTCTGCCAGATACCCACTCAGGATCTCATGTTCTAAGTGGTCTTCTTGCTCTCTACTTCCTCTATGAGAACAGGAAGTTCATGGATCTTCTTCTTTCTCTTGAAACCTTCTAGAGGTCTCACTGCAGCTTTCTTCTTCTTGAAACCCTCTAGGAGTTTCATTGCTTTCTTCTTCTTCTTTCTTCTTAGATCTGAAAATTTATGAGAGAAATATCATCCTCTCCATGATTTTTTTCTCTACTACTCCTCTTTGTAGCATTTTGGCTTGAAGCCCACAGGCTGAGCCAAAGATCTTGCTTTGATACCACTGTAATATTCCGAATCTAGATTTTTATACAACAATAAGAATACCCTAAGGTATTAAAAAGTTGGAGAGCAGAAATTAATCACTTATAGCTGATGTTATATTACAGATCCTTTAGTCTAAACAACAGTAGCAACTTTACTTCACTTCTTGACTCAAAAGGGTGGGGAAAAACAATGATTTATGCCCTAAAATGATTAATTTTAGGGATGTGCATAAAAATAAGGAGGGATGACGGTTGGTTCCTTTATTTTAGGTTATATGCAACTCCCATACCAAATTTATTCCTAAAAAAATAATGCTAGATAGGTTAAACAGCTCTCCCACTCCCAGAATGGCTTAAAAAGCTGATTTCCCATGACCTAGAGTATGCAGAATGTGACTGAAGCATATGCAGCGTAACTTTATGAAGGAATTAGGTGAAAATAAGTATGAAAATCATTGAATCAGACCTATGATATGATTTATGCAATATATTATAGAAATACAGGAGTTTTACATGGATCAAGGCTTCAAAATGAGACACTCCAACATAAGAGAATGCAGAATAAGATTGACAGCGTAATTTTCAGGGGGCTGAAGCATTATTTCATTATATTTCAGATCTAGGGCAGATCCTTACATAAAAATATAGATCTATTACATATCCATATGCCAAATAGGCTCTTCTTTACACTCCCCTTGGGGATCTCAACAAAAGATGGATATCAATGAGTAGATCTGAGATCTAAGCCACAGATCTGTAGTAATCTTCACAAATTTCTGAAGCATATGATACACAATAGATCAGATCTTAAATGAACATGGATTGGTTGGCCAATCCATGGATCACCACAGTGAAGGGAAGGGTCCCTTTCACCAGAGATCTTTCCTCCAAGCTGATACAAAAACCCCACTGCAACTCTACCTGCCAAAAAGGACGCAGTCTCTTCAAGGAACTGCGCAGTTTAGGATAGAGAACACTTTGGCCTGATGCCAAGATCAAAACTGAAGCTCAGACAGTGGATGCACTCTTCCAGGAGGTTAAAATACACACTCACTGAGAAGAGGCTCCAATACAAGCTAGATATGAACAGATCTAGAGTTCCACTTGCTGCAGCTTACAAAAGCAAGCAAACCCTCACTGGATCTGTGTTGCATTTGGAAGTAGAAGCTTGGTCTCCAACCAGATAGTGGACAAGCAATACAAGCTCTCCCAAGAACTCCTCAATGGGAAGAGATGGAACTCCTAAACAGGAAATTCCAATGCAATCTAGGCTAAGCAACCAAGAAATTTGTTTGTCTAAACAGGCAGCAATTCAGAAATAAAATCATGAACAACCTCAATATGTTGCCTTCCTCTTCCTTTTATAAGATGTGAGCTTTCCAAAACCCTAAAGCACCTTTATCAACTTATCCTTTTCACACAAGAGACCTCCTTCTAGTTGCGTTGTGCCTCATTGATGAGCACTCCTCCAATAATACGTCATTGATATGGTCAAGATTGACCCGGTTAAGTGGATTTGTCCTTTTCACACTCAAGTGTGTTTATTAAAGTGGCCCAGGTTTACCTTTGTTCACATTCGGCATGTATTTATTCTTTTTATTAGGAGATTTTGACCCTCCTTTACATAATTATTCTTTCAGCAAAGAAAACAAAATGAAATTGAATATTCCTATTAAAATAGGAATATTACAGTCTTCCCCTCCAAAATGTTTCTTTTCCTCAAGCAACTCACAAGGTCTTTACAAAATCCCTAATGGAGCTGTCTCCTCCCAAGAATGCAAGTTTGCTTTTGGTGGATGAACCAAATAGCTGTCATCATGAAGTAGTGGGAGATACATAGAAGAATCATATTCTGTCCATTGGTCTCTTCAAGTTATGAGAGATGGTAAATATTGGGCATTTCAACCCCCATGAGAAACTCCAATCTCCCTGCTATCATACAAACAAAGTGAGCCATCCTTGACAGCTCAAAGAAATAGTCACAAATCCCCACCATATGCAATGTGTAGGGGCTCCATGGTTGGAAATGAGAGATAAGAATACTCAACTCACGCTGTCTCTCCCTCCATTTATGATAAATATGGAGCTGATGATCATGGGCTGCAATAATATAGTCCTCATGAAGCCAAAAGAGACTTGGAACTTCATGATTCCCTTCATGGATTCTAGTGAGCCTCCTTGCCCAATATTCCATGCATATAGTGAATGGAGTACCTTCACCATATGTGCTCCAAAAGAAATATGGAATAAGTGCCATATAATATATTGGATGGTGACGATATTCCATTTTTTGAGACCAGCGTTGTCCTTCATCTTGCTGCCTCAAATCATGGTACAATAAGTGGCCATCCCACCACCTTCTTGCTGCAAAAGGCTTCTTCAAAGCTTGGAAATAGTAGAGAGTAATAGGTTTTGGTTGGATAAGATGCAAACAACACATGTTTTGCTGCATATTCTCCCAAGTGAGAGACTTTTTCCCATGGAATAAGCCCAACATATGGCTTCTAGCATAAGGAAACAAATGATATAATGCAGCAACCACACAATGTCCGACTCTGCTCTTGAAGCATGAATTAATGTGGAATATTTAATTCCTAAAGGACACACTCAACCAACGTGTCATTCCTCCTCTCATGTTCATAACAAATATTGGAGCGTTATTGTCATCATGATACAAACAAGCTCCCTTATGCCACCTCATGAGAAGGTTACAATTTCTCCCAACCCAAAGTACATACATGATTATGATATTCATTTTAAACATAAATGCATGTACATACATCATAGAAATAATTAAATGTATGGACATGGGATTCATCATGGGGTGTACATACTTCCTTCTTGCCAACTAGAGAAACCATGCCTCCTCCTTATGCATTATTTCCTTGAGATACAGTGCATGAGACAAGAAAATCAAAAACCTTGGGTGGTACCCACACATACCCAATAGAATCCAGCACAGGTCATCTCCTCCCTGCTTTAGATCTAGATGTGCTAAGTGGTTTACATGCCACTTACTTGCTGCCCTCATCGTTCCACTAAGGCTAAAGGTGAAATGTATATTTGGTGCTTTAGGAAAGCACCCATCATGTTGCAGAACCTCCCTTAGCCCATCAAGGGAGTGGCCAAGTTTGAAAATAGTCCTGGCCCATAGTTTGCCATGAAGCTTATAAGGTAGGACACTCCTCTTAGGAGTCATGGCCTGCACATGAAAAGTGAAAGAATGCATGCAATCATAAAATCGAATGTGATTGACATAAGCATTAGTTCCTCTCTTGGCTAGATGTATCATCATTATACAAGGTTGAGAGAACACTTTTCTCTTTCCATTAGGGAGTTGCCCTAGGGGGCTTCTTCCAAGTAAGATGACATCAAGGCATAGATCATAATAGAAATATGTGTGGAATGATGTGTCCTGGCTTGGCTTTCATAGATCTTCATGCCTTCTTAGTATATCACTCTTTTGAAATAAAGAGGGGTAAATGTTTCTTTCCCGATGAAGCTTTCCCTCCTCTTCATCTTCTGCAATATTCAGGATCTCACCATCTGATAATGATGGCACATGCTGCTCATGGATTGTGCCATAACCTCTATATGTGAGACTCTTTGAAACTCCTTGCAAGAATGCAAGAGCTTTTCTTCTTGGAGCAACTGCTTGTTCTCCTTCTACATGAAATGCTAGAGATGCTTCTGTCATGACTGCGCTGTCACCCCTAGCCTTTCATTCAAAGGAAGAAAATGCCTCATCCTCAATAGGGGACCTTAGATATTGGTCTACCTTTGAAAGAGGAATTTTGATGTCTTCTTTTTGAGAAGAAGACTCTTCATCCAAAGGTGGATGCCTCCAATCATTTCCTCCTTTGGTATCTTCCCAATGAAGACTACCAATCTTCCAAAGCAAGTATTGCTCCTTACACCTCATGGGGAGTTGAGATGTAACCCCTTGGAAATATTTTAGAAAATATCTCTCATCAATGATCCTCTTGGATCCAAAAGAATCCAAGTGTGCTGAAGGCCAAACACCAACAGAAAGTGGCACAACACTCATCATGCCTTCCACCATCTTGCACCCTAACTCCTCATGCTGCATGCAACTCAAATAAGGTGCAAAGGAATGAATGTTCATCCCCTCTGGGATCAATCCTAAATTGCACAGTGTTGTGCAAGCTTGTGGTCCTTGGTGAGTCTTGGGAACCTCTTGTATGGCTGCAAGGGTCCCTCTCTTCAATGTGTTGGCTGACCCAAATACTGCTTCAGATGGCTGCCCCTCTAGGAATGTGATAGTGCTGTTACAAGGCTCCTCAAGTGGAGAAGAGGAATCTTCCCCCTCTAGTATTCTACTATCAAATATCCTGATTAATTGATGAATAAAATCAGCAAAAGTAGATACTCTTTCATGAATTTCACGGTTGATCCACCAAGAGCTTACCTTGCCCTCCAAGTGCAGCGCTGAGATCTCCACAGCCTCTTCCTCCACTACTGGATGTAGTAGGAAAAATTATTATAGCTTCATCACCCAAGTCTTTGCTGCACACTTGAGTGATCCATCAAATGTAGACAATAGAAATTTGTTGCCTCTTATCATTCTCTCACTACATGGTCTTCTTTCTTCTCTCAGTTGAACAAACTAAGGAAAATATAGGGTCTCTTTGAAAGCCCTAGGTTGGCACTTGTATTCTTCCAAATATCCACTCAAGATCTCATGTTCCAAGTGGTCTTCTTGCTCTCTACTTCATCTATGAGAACAGGAAGTGCTTGGATCTTCTTCTTTCTCTTGAAACCTTCTAGAGGTCTCACTGCAGCTTTCTTCTTCTTGAAACCCTCTAGGAGTTTCATTGCTTTCTTCTTCTTCTTTCTTCTTAGATCTGAAAATTGATGAGAGAAATCTCATCCTCTCCATCATTTTTTTCTCTGCTACTCCTATTTGTAGCACTTTGGCTTGAATCCCACAAGCTGAGCCAAAGATCTTGCTTTGATACCACTGTAATATTCGAAATCTGGAATTTTCTACAACAATAAGAATACCCTAAGGTATTCCAAAGTTGGAGAGAAGAAATTAATCACTTATAACTTATGTTATATTACATATCCTTCAGTCTAAACAACAGCAGCAACTTTACTTCACTTCTTGACTCAAAAGGGTGGGGAAAAACAATGATTTATGCCCTAAAATGATTAATTTCAGGGATGTGTGTAAAAATAATGAGGGATGACGGTTGGTTCCTTTATATTAGGTTATATGTAACTCCCATACCAAATTTCAGCCCAGAAAAATAAATCTAGCTAGGTTAAACAACTCTCCCACTCCCGGAATGGCTTAAAAATGCTGATTTCCCATGACCTAGAGTATGCAGAATGTGACTGAAGCATAATTAGCGTAAATTTCTGAAGGAATTAGGTGAAAATAAGTATGAAAATCAGTGAATCATACCTATTATATGATTTATGCAATATATTAGAGAAAGACGGGAATTTTACATGGATCAAGGCTTCAAAATGAGACACTGCAACACAAGAGAATGCAGAATGAGATTGACAGCGTAATTTTCAGGGGGCTGAAGCATTATTCATTATATTTCATATCTAGGTCAGATCCTTACATAAAAATATAGATCTATTACAGATCCATATGCCAAAGAGGCTCTTCTTTACACTCCCCTTGGGGATCTCAACAATAGATGGATATCAATGAGTAGATCTGAGAACTAAGCCATAGATCTGTAGTAATCTTCAGAAATTTCTGAAGCATATGATACACAACAAATCAGATCTGAAATGAGCATGGATTGGTTGGCCAATCCATGGGTCAGCACAGTGAAGGGAAGGGTCCCTTTCACTAGATATCTTTCCTCCAAGATGATACAAAAACCCCACTGCAACTCTGCCTGCCAAAAATGATGCAGTCTCTTGAAGAAACTACGCACTTGAGGATGGAGAACACTTTGGCTTGATGCCAAGATCAAAATTGAAGCTCAGACATTAGATGCACTCTTCCAGGAGGTTAAAAGACACACTCACCGGAAGAGGCTTCAATACAAGCTAGATCTGAAAAGATCTAGAGTTCCACTTGTTGCAGCTTACAAAAGAAAGCAAACCCTCACTAGATCTGCATTGCAGTTGGAAGTATAAGCTTGGTCTCCAACCAGATAGTTGACAAGCAATACAAGCTCTCCCAAGAGCTCCTCAATGGGAAGAGATGGAACTCCTTAACAAGAAATTCCAATGCAATCTAGGTTAAGTAAACAAGTGTGTTTATTAAAGTGGCCCAGATTTACCCCTTTTCACATTGGGCATGTATTTATTCTTTTTATTAGGAGTTTTTGAACCTCCTTTACATAATTATTCTTTGAGCAAAGAAAACAAAATGAAATTGAATATTCCTATTAAAATAGGAATATTACATGCAATAGCTGAACAAGACCTAGGGTCAGATTTAGGAGATGAAAGAAAAATCATAGCTATGGGACTAAAGAACATGAAGGGGAAATATATTTAAAATAAACCCAGTTCTAGTATATCTAACTGTCACATGCAAGCTCCAAATGAAGAAAAGAGAATTGAACTATTTCATGTGAGGGTCATTTCCAAACATACCAAGGTTGACACATTGTTTGACAGTGGTTCACAAGAAAATTTAATCTCTAAAGACTAAGTCAAGAAACTTAATCTCCAGACCATTCCACATCCGAAACCATATCCACTTGGTTGGATTTGTAAGGATGAAAATTTACAGGTTTCAAAGAAGTGGATATTGCGCTTTGCAATAACTGCACATTTCATTGACACATTTGAATTAGATGTTGTTCCGCTTGATATAACAGGTATGGTGTGGGGCAGTCCTTACTTGTATGACAGGAAATCAATCTTCCATTGCCATGAGAACAAATACCATTTATTAAAAGATAGCAAGGAGTATAATGTGAGATCTCATCATAAAAAACTAGACACTTCTTTAGTTAATGAAGGGCAAATGAAGAGGCTAGTCAATGCAAGCCAAAACTTGACATTGATGATGATTAACCAAAGAGAAGTTTTACATAATCCTTTTCAAACAAATGCTGATGTATGTAATGATTTGTTTCAGTTTGAAAGCAGGTTGTCTTTGAAAGAAGATGACTAGCAGTTGCAACAGTCAACATTGGTGTTGAGCAGTGCTAAAAACAAGCTGTCAGTGCAAGAAGTTGCAAAGGTCTAAGAGAGGGCAAAGAAAATTGGCAAAGAAGGCACAAGATTCAGGAATTTTCATTATTTTTCGATAGGCATGTTACAATGGCGAAGAAATTTGGTCAAGAATCGACACAAGTTCAAGGAAAATTCAGCAAAAAATCGCCATAAGGGCAAGGTGAGAGTAATTCCAAGTTTCCTTTGATTATAGACCAATGTAGAAACAAGATGTTTACTGCAAAGTTGGGTTGCTATTCTACAAGTTCAGTAAATTTGCAACTTGAAAATTTCAAAAACAACAATGGTTGGTCGACGGAATCAAGGAAAAATTTGTCATTTCATGAAAAGCTCCGATTAATGAAATTAGGGAAATTTCATTGGATAAAGATTGGAAGAGTGGGGACAGAGTCTCCTCATCTTCATGTTCGCGAATACAAAGAGATTTTGGGGTACAAAAGCTTCCCAGTGGAGAGGTGTGATAAGGAGATCATGTGTTAAGGTTAAAATTAAAAGTGCTCGAAACAGGGCCGAAATTGAGCGACTGGAAAGGTCTCGTCATTGTGATTTCGGCGCCGTAAACGGTTCAAAAAATTGATGTTGTATGAGGAAGATATCGCGTTCTGTCAGTTTTCCCAAACAACAAAAAATTTTGTGACTGGATGCCCAGTCAGCATATAGGTATAGTCAGTAGGCATATTTCAGGAATATTCATTTTTCTCGACCAACTAGATCATGCCATGTGGCATAATGTGGGCCATTGATTGTTTGTGGTACGGAGGTGTTTTTAGGCTGTTGGATGGATTTTACAAGAGCCATTGGATAAGCGACATGTGGCAAGCCCACAGGCCACCACGTGTCCTCAGGATGGTGTATCAAAATTTTTTGGAGGCTACAATATTCAAACTGGTGACCTAGAGCACGTGTGCACACGTCTTAACCAGTCCGCCTATGAGTGTTTCTTAACACTATAGGGCAGACGGTTTAATATAAGTTTAAACAAAATTTCGGCAGATAAAAAAAGGGGCCAATCCCAACCAACAGAATTGACGGCAATGACCGTGACCTTAAGTCAAAGACCCAGCGGCTAATGAAACCGTAACACCGAAGGCATCGTAGGTGATCACATGTCACGTGGTAAAGGTAAGTGCAGATTAACGGATTGGATGGCAGCTACTCCAGCGGAAGCTATAAAGGATTTTTCACATGGCAGAGTATGGCATCAAATGCCATGGTTTTCGAAACCAAGACTCCAGGTTACATGCCACTTCGTGGAGTTATGGAAACAGATAACCACAGAGTTAACGGCGGGGTCGGTATGTGACCACCCCGCCTCCTAAAAATTTAATGCCAGAGTTAAACTGTCCGTCAAACTTGGAGCACACCCCTAATTTTAGGGCATTTCACTAAATGTAACTGTAGTTAAGTGCCTGTCTCCACATTTAGTGGAGCTTTTCTAGCTGACATTGGGAAAAATGAATTGGGAGGTCACTTTTCGACCTATTTTGGTGAAAAAAAAGTCTACCTAGATTAATTTGAACATTCTAGAGCCATTGGTGCAGAGAAAACAACCATTAGAGGCCTGTAAACACATTTAATTTACAATTTTGAGCATAATGACAAAGAGGGACATGCCATTGGAAGTTGGACCACTAGATGTAGCCCAGGAGGGGTGAACTGCTTCATCATGCCTATTGTGTAAAACTTATGTGTGATTGTATTTCTCTATTATACACTAATGTTCAATTTTTTCAAGGCTTATTTTCATGCTTAAAGTTCATTAATTCATCTATGTTTCATGGTTAAAACACTCATTCCTTAAGCAAAATTATGGAGACAAATTGTACATGTTTATATTACTGAAAGGACACTTAGCACAACAGAATTAATACACTCCCTTCAGGTCAATTCGTAGAATCAACCTCCCCAAGTCAATTCCTAGAATTGACCTCCCCAGGTCGATTCCTGGAATCAGCCTCCCAAATTCAATTCCCAGAATCGGCCTCCCTAGGTCGATTCCTGGAATCAACCTCCCTAGGTCGATTCCCGGAATCGGCCTCCCCAGGTTGATTCCCAGAATCAACCTCCCTAGGTCTATTCTTGGAATCAGTATCCCTAGGTCGATTCTTGGAATCGGCCCCCTTAGGTCAATTCCCGGAATAGACCCCCCTAGGCCGATTACTGGAATTGAGCTCTCCAACACTTTTCAAAATTAGCATGAAAATCACCACTGTAAAAAAAAATGGTTGATGATGCATCAACACTTTTCAAAATTAGCATGAAAATCACTAAAATTTTAAAACAAATGTTCATAATTCATAAATAAAAAAAATAAAAGTGTCAAAAATATGCCAAAAAAAAAGGGGGGTGATTCTGCATCAACACTTTTCAAAATCGGGTGCTTTTTTTGCTACCTCAAAAAAGTAGGTACTAGTTTAGTTACCTATTTGATTGGTAACTATGTTTATTGGGGATTTTTCTCGAAAATATTAAATTTGAAATTTGAATTTTCCCTCATTTGTCAAGTCCGCACCCCACGCCCCCCCCACTCTAGAAGCATCTTCAACAAGTATAAATATATATTTTATAGCCTCATTCGGTCCATCTTACACAGAGCATATTAAAACATCTATGAGGTAGTATGCGTCCTTGTGTTGTCACTCCAAGCCTAAGAAGAGGTCTAGTTTTGGAGCAATAGTTTTAAATCAAATTTCTCCTTCGGGTTTGGTCTTTCGAGGGTATCTTGGTGACTATTTGGATAACGAATATATGCATGTTGCAGAATGAGTAGTTTCCTAAAAGTCTCACAGTTGGTCCATCATACTCATTATATCCTAGACTCTGGATTTTAATTTTGATTCCAAAATTTTATATCTATAATTGATTTATGTACTTCATGACCATAAGAAGCAAGCGTGGCTCCTTTCCCGTAATTGGAGATCAGGAGGACATGGGATTTTAGAAACTAAATCTTTGATTAGAACCTAGGAATCCAATTTCCAACTTCCTAAATTGAAAATAAAGTGAATGATAAACGTTCCCTCAGGAATATGAGATGATTAGAATACCAACTGGAAACGGTTATGTTCGACTTCGAACTAGCAGGTTGGTTAATCACCTTTTCATATACTCGAATCTTGTTCGTTTTACGTACGAACCAAAATTATAAACATATCAATTCATCATTGTGATGACTGAACATAAATATTTACTTAAATAAGAGGTTGCATGGAGTGCAAGTACAAGTTGGACAATGAGACCAACACTCGTGATGAGTACATATTTGGAGGGGTTAATGGTCACCTTTTTTCCTTCTTAAATATCTTTTTCTTGCATTTTTATTTTTATTTGGTTTTATGATTCTAGTATAGGTGGTGTTTAAGGCTAACATACTTTGAGTGCCTAATATGAGGTTGAGTGCAGAAATTCATGAGTAATTGGAATTTTTTTTGAAGATTTTATCATAAAGAATTGAAGGAGACAACAAGGAGAAATTATAGGAGGATTTTCCACCCTCCTTAACTCTCGAAGGCAACCAAAGGATCCCCAAGGATTCTCTCCAACAATTCGAATTCCATAGGAAGCCAAGAAAATCAAAGACCAAAGTTCACTCAATCTATGTTTACTTGGATTCAAGTGGACTCAATCACTATTTTCAAGGGAGTTGTTGGTAGCTGCCCTATAGAATAAATAGAGAAAAGCTAGAGCTAGGAAGGATTCAATTCTATTGGGAACTTTGTTGCAAGAAATTGAGCTTTTGATTATTGTACTCAACACTTAAACATTGAGAAATGTACGAGACTATTCTTTCATGAAATGAGCAGACTTATTTCATTTTACTCATTTAAGTTTCAGAGAGCTAGGCGTGTGGGTTAGGGCCCAATCCATGTGCCTCAACCTCTCTTTTTTACTTTTTCTTTGCTTTTTGGCACTCAGTTATTTCTTCTTCTGATAGTTTCATCACTGCTTATTTTTTTTCTTTCAGTGTGCTACTCTAGGTTTCATTTTATTTTGAGTAATAGAATAGAGAAGAAAAATATAAAGATGTGGATAAAGACCTCCCTTCTCATATTTTTCAATAGATCTTGAGGAGGGTGAACCTTCCCTATAATATTCCTTTTCAGGAATTTCTACAATTTATTCAATGAGGACGTTGTATAAGGAAAACCATGCAACAGAAATGCACAAAAGGACTTGGATCCTCTTATATATGTTGTATGTAGCTTAAATATGAAATGGCATCAGAAACAAATCATTCTAGCTACACTAAACATATCTCCCCATCTCATATATGCTTAAAAGTACCCCAATCCCACAACTTCACAAAATAGAATTGCTGAAGACTGCAACAACGTAATTTTTATTAGGAAATCTACAGAAAAAGATGATTTAATACATATTTGGAGCTTTCGTTAAACATAGAATCAGAAATGAGAGGTTTGACCTCTTTTACAAGCACATCAGAACATCCCGACAAGGGTTTCTGGAAAAATAACAATATAAAATGCAGCACTGCAGAAAATAACGTAGTATACTGCAACTATGTATTAGAAAATACTGAATATGATCTGAAATAGATGAATAATATAGAAAATGGCCCAAGGCCTTCTTCAATAGACCTTCCGGAGTGGAATAAACCCCTCCTCCTCCAAAACAAGCACAAAATAGGAAGGGTTTTAACCCAACAGTTGCTGCACCTGCAGAAATGATGCAATTACTAGAATTGATTGTGCTATAGATGATGCAAAATGGATTCCCTCAAGTTATATCATGAAAATTAAGCTCAGGACCTCCCCTTTTGATCTCACAACCAAGTATACCAAAGGTGAAGATGGAATTCCCGCATGAGAATTCTTTGCACTAAACAGTGCTGCAACTACAGCTAAACAATTGGAGCTTTCAATCAATCAGAAGAACAAACAAAGATGATTACTGAATGCCTTCCTTGCTGCTATCTCCTCCTCCTTATCCTTGGTGAGCTTCCTCACCCTGGACCCCACTCATTGATGAGGTGGCTTCCTTGAGAAGATTCCCCTTTCAAATCTACGCTTCCCTTTCTGGTTTACCTCTTGTAGCAGCGCGTTTGACTTGGTCAACTGGATCTAGTTCACTGGTATTGTCCTCTTTCACACCAAGGTGGCTTTATTTGTCCTCCTAACATGATCCCTTTTCACACTGAGATTTTTTTTTATTGACTTTCTACTCTTCTGCTGCAAAAATGGAGCAAGTATAATATTCCAACTAGCAGTGGCTAATTGGGAATATTACAGTCCCCCCCCTCTCAAAATTTTCTTGCCCACAAGCAATAGTAAATAAGGATGTTGCAAGATCTTCTCTCCCTCCCAAGTGGCATCCTCAACTGGTAGATTCCTCCATCGAATTAGATATTCCTTGATGACTTTGTTCTTTAGCTACCTCTCTCTTGTGTCTAAGATTGCTTCTGGATGCAAAATTAGGTGGCCCTCATCATCAATAGGGGGGAGATCCATGTTGGGAACTATATTCCTTCCAATGGCCTTATTGAGGCAAGAGACATGGAAGATATTGTGGATATTTCTTACCTTGGGAAGCTCCAGCTCATATGCTACCTTACCAACACACTTGATCACCCTATATGGCCCATAGAAACGTGGTTTGAGATTTTTAGCTCCCTTCTCCTTGAGTGTGGACTGTTTGTAAGGCTGAAGATGCAGATAAACAAGATCCCCCACCTCAAACTGTCTCTCTATCTGACCATGGTCTGCATACATATTTTGCTGGTTCTGGGCAGTAGAAATGTTGTCCTTGAGTGCCCTGAGTATGTCCTGGTTCTCCTGAATCCATTCCTTTTCCCTTGGAGCCTTACTTGCCCCAAACATAACATCAACAAATGAGAGTGCCTCATACCCATATAAGGCCCGGAATGGAGTCATGCCAATAGAAATATGGTGAGTAGTGTTGTAACAATACTCTTCGAAGTGGAGCCAACACAGCCAAGCTCTCTCCTGCCTCACTACATAGTTCCTCAAGTAGCCTTCTAGCCACTTGTTCACTATCTCAGTCTATCCATCGGTTTGGGGGTGATAGCTAGTGCTTGGAGCCAAATCAGTCCCCACTAACCGGAAAAGTTCTTGCCAAAATCCACCCATGAAGAGGCTATCCCGATCACTCACTATGGTCCTTGGGAGACCATGGAGTCTAAATACATCTCTGAAGAAGAGGTAAAATACCTGTGAAGTAGTATAATGTGCAAAAATGGCAAAGAAATGAGAGTACTTTGTTATTCTATCAACAACTACAAAGATACAATCCTTACCCTGTACTATCGGTAGGCCGGTGATGAAGTCCATAGAGATACTTTCCCACTTCCCATCCGGAATAGGTAGTGGCTGCAATAACCCAACAGGGTGGGTGTGTTCTCCCTTATTCTGCTGAAAAATGGTGCACTCTTTGACATGTCGGAGCACATCCTCCTTGAGACCCTTCCATGAGAATCTCTCTCTTATGGCCCTATAAGTCTTTGTGAAACCTTGATGCTCGACAAGTGGGGAATCATGTGATCCCAATAAGATATTCTCCTTGAGCTTGGAATTCTTAGCCAAGAAGATCTAGTTCTAGTAATAGATGACCTCATCCATTACTCTAAAACTCTCATCCGATACCACCCCATCAAGTATTTCACATGGAAAGTCATCTTTGGAATACTCAACTAAAAGTTGAGCTTTCCAATCTGCGTCCATGCCCCTCGAAGAAAGCATTGTAGGCCTCTTGGATAGTGCATCAACTAATACATTGCTCTTCCCCTTGACATATTCTATGTCAAAATCATAAGCTTGGATTTTTTTCACCCACTTCTATTGTCTCTCTTGGAGTTGTTTCTGTTCAAGGAAGAATCTAAGACTGTTATGGTCAGTCTTCAGCTTGAACTTATTCCCCACCAAGTATTTCCGGAATTTGGCTAATGCATGCATGATAGCCAACATCTCTTTATCATATATGGGGTATAAACTCTCATGAGGGAGTAGCTTCCTGCTCTCAAAGGCTATAGGATGCCCACCTTGCATCAAGACTGCTCCAATACCTTCACATGATGCATCACATTCTAGAACAAAAGGTTGAGAAAAGTCAGGCAAAACCAAAACAGGACAACTACTCATTACCTCTTTAAGCTTATCAAAAGCCCTCTGCATTGTAGGTGTCCAATGGAAATCTCCCTTCTTTCTCAAGTCTGTGAGTGGTGCTGCTAGTTGTGAAAACCATTTCACAAACTTCCAGTAATAAGTGCATATGCCCAAAAACCCCCTAAGTTCTGTGACATTCTTGGGCTCAGGCCAATATCTGATAGCCTGGATCTTCTCCTCATGTACCCTCACTCCATCTACTCTTATGATGTGCACCAAATACAACATCTCTGTGAGGCCAAATTCACATTTGGAGAGCTTGGCATAGAATTTCTGCTCCTTGAGGATATGAAAAATTGTCTCAATATGCTACAAGTGCTCCTCCCAAGTGCGGCTGTAGATAAGAATATCATCAAAGAATACCATTACAAAATTTATCAAATGAACATGGAATATATGGTTCATGTAAGATTGGAAAGTTGCTGGGGCATTAGTCAATCCAAAGGGCATTACCAGAAACTCAAAATGCCCATAGTGACACCTGAACGTTGTCTTGGGGATATCTTGCTCCCTCACCTTGATTTGATGATATCTGGATCTCAAATCAATCTTGGAGAAGTATTTATATCCCCTCCACTCATCCATGAGTTCATCGATCCTGGGTATAGGGTACTTGTTCTTCATGGTCTTCTTGTTCAAGGCCTATAATCAATGCACATCCTCAATGTGCCATCTTTCTTCTTTACCAAGACCACCGAAGAAGCAAAAGGACTAGTACTAGGCCGAATGTCTCCTAGAGCTAGTAGCTCTTGGATAGCCCTCTCAATATCATCCCTATAAGCCTTGGGGTGCCTATAAGGAGTGGTGATTACTGATTGGATCCCTTGTTCCAACTCAATAGTGTGTTCAAACCCTCAGTCAAGAGGTCTCCCAGGTGGGATATTTCCAAATATTGTAGAATATCGGTCCAAGAGAGACTGAACATCTGGATGCACTGGTGAATCCTTGCCCCTTACCTTTGATATATGCAGCTCCACTTCCCATTCAACATCCCCTTTGCGCAGATCTGCCTCCATCCTGTGTACTAAAACAACCTGAGGGGGGTATGTGTTTATACCCTTGATCTTTTGATACTGGCCATCCTTCCCTCCTATCCATTCCATCTCCAAAGTTCTCCAATTAGTGGTAACTCTCCCAAGAGTGATTAACCACTGGACTCCCAATATGAAATTGGTGTCTGGAATGTCTAACACAAATAAGTGGTCTGTCAAGGTGTAGGTCTCCATGGTAATGGTTAGTGCCGGAACATACTTGGCACACTGCAGGGTCATAGCTCCTGGGACCAAAACTGAGAATCCCTCAAACTCCTCCATGTGGATTCCTCTCCTTTGTACCAGCTGCGCATCAATAAATTATGAGTAGCCCCACTATCTATCAACACAGAGACTCTTTGCCCCATAATAGTACCTCTCACCCTCAAAGTCAGATATTTTGGGACCCCTCTTAACGTTGCAATAGCTCCCCCTCTTGGAGCAAAGTCTTCTATGGATGGTACAACGTTGGCCTCCTTCTTGGAGAAGGTCTTGACATGATGTGTCCTTCCTGCAACACACTCTCTCTCCAAAACATGGATTGTCTTCTTTGGTCTTGAGTAGGTCTCCTGCTGCAATAATGTCCTTGCCTTGGGCAAGATGTGTTGGAGGTCTCTAGATTTCTCCATGGCTTGAAGGAGTGTGGTTGGTTTAGTGGATTTGACCAACCCCTGCAATGGTTCAACCACCCCATTAATAAACATGCATACCTTCCTGCTCATATTGAGGTTGGATACCATCACTGAAAGCACTCAGCAATATAATCCTCAAGATCTCCCTCCTATTTGAGCTTGGCTAGTTTGACAAAATGGGCCTCCAGATCTCTTGGATCAAATCTCTCCACTAGCTTATTGGTGAAAGCTAAGTATGAAGTAATGTGATAATTTCCAAGTGTGTTTAGTCCATGAAACCACCATTCTTGAGCCTCCCCTTCCAAGTGCAGTGCAGCTATCTTGATGGCTTCTATTTCAGAAACCTTGTTGAGCTGGAAGTATGTGTCCAACTTCTCCACCCAAGCCTTGGCTGAGCACTTAGGTGTCCCATAAAATGTGGACAACAAGAACCCTACCATACTGGGCTATAGGACTGATCCTTGCATCAATTTATCCTCCTTTTGATGAGGATTATCCCTCCTTCCATCCTTGATCCGACAAAACTCTTGAAAGCTCAAGTGCTCCTTGAACCCTTGATATTGGGGTTTATATTCTTCAAAATACTCTCCCAAGGTTTCCTCCTCATCTCCTCTAGTTAGAAATGAAGGCATGGTAGAGCACTGTGGTGCAGCTGAATTCCGCATGCTATTTGAAGTGCTGGTGCTCGCCTCATGGAAAAACCCTCTAGGATTCCCTTCATGTCTCATCTCCTTGAGGTCCCTTGCAATGTTCTGCAAGGTCTGAAGTAGTATATTTGAAATATATTCCTCCTCCATGCTGAAGATAGATTATCCCCACAAGCTGAGCCAAGAGCAGAGCTCTGATACCATTGTAATATTCCTTTTCAGGAATTTTTAAAATTTCTTCAATGAGGACGTTGTATAAGGAAAATCATGCAACAGAAATGCACAACAGGACTTGGATCCTCTTATATATGTTGTATGTAGCTTAAATATGAAATGGCATCAGAAAAAAATCATTCTAGCTACACTAAACAGATCTCTCCATATAATATATGCTCAAAAGTACCCCAATCCCACAACTTCACAAAATAGAATTGCTGAAGGCTGCAACAGCGTAATTTATATTAGGGAATCTATAGAAAAAGATTATTTAATAAATATCTATAGTTTTCATTAAACATAGAATCAGAAATGAGAGGTTTGACCTCTTTTACAAGCACATCAGAACATCCCGGCAACGGTTTCCAGAAAAATAGCAATATAAAATGCAGCACTGCAGAAAATAACGCGGTATACTGCAACTATGTATTAGAAAATACTGAATATGATCTGAAATAGATGAATAATATATAAATTGGCGCAAGACCTTCTTCAATAGACCTTCCGGAGTGGAATAGACCCCTCCTCCTCCAAAACAAGCACAAAATAGGAAGGGTTTTAACCCAGAAGTTGCTGCACCTGCAAAAATGACACAGGTACTGGAAGTGACTATGCTGTAGATGATGCAAAATGGAGTCCCTCAAGTTAGATCATGAAAATTAAGCTTAGGACCTCCCCTTCTGATCTCACAACTAGCTATACCAAAGGTGAAGATGGAATTCCCGCATGAGAATTCTTTGCACTAAACAGTGTTGCAACTACAGCTAAACAGCTGGAGCTTGCAATCAGTCAGAAGACCAAAAAAATATGATTAATGAATGACTTCCTTGCTGCTATCTCCTCCTTCTTATCCTTGGTGAGCTTCCTCACCCCGGACCCCACTCATTGATGACCTAGCTTCCTTGAGAAGATTCCCCTTTCAAAACTGCGTTTCCCTAGTTGGTTTCCCTCTTGTAGCAGCACTGTTGACTTGGTCAATTGGATCTAGTTCACTAGTATTGTCCTCTTTCACACCAAAGTGGCTTTATTTTTCCTCCTAACATGATCCCTTTTCACACTGCGATTAGTTTTTATTGACTTTCTACTCTTCGGCTGCAAAAATGAAGCAAGCATAATATTCCAACTAGCAGTGGCTAATTGGGAATATTACATTCCCACAGACCCAAAATTGGTTTTTTTTCACTATTTCTGAGATTAGAGTAGAGTTTTATTACCATTTTCACCCTTCCTTTTGTACTGTTTTTTCACGCATTTGTCTGTTTCTTTGTGCACAAGTTAGCAGGGTTGATTGCAGGAATTAGTGTTAAAGCCCCAAAGTAGCTCTGTGGTGCCTTACTACTTCATTTTCCATCTCTATCTTCACAACCTGAGCACTAATGTTACACCCTCCATTCCCTCCTTTTCCTCTTCTTTGCATTCCCTGCCCTTCTCATTCCCAAAAACGCTTACAAATGCATTAGAATTCGACCTCTGCCCTTGATCCTTGAAACTCCTGCTACCGTACTTAGCTCTATCGCAAATCACATTTTCCATTGGTTTCCGTTAATATTTTCTGCCTCCGAACCCCTATTGTGATATAACTGTACCCCGCTACCACGTCACCCATTGCATTTCACAAAGGCTTTTCCCTTTTTCCTTTAAATACTTGCCACAAATCGCAAATCACATTTTACATTGGCTTCTATTAATACTTTCTGCCTCTGAATCCCAATTGCGATATTACCGTACCCTGCTTCCACATCACCCATCACATTTCACAGTTTTTATCCCCATCGCATATTGCATTTTGTAGATTCTATCCCCATCGCATATCACATTTCACTCTCGCTTCGTTAACACTTATTGCTCCCAACCGCCGATTGTGACATTACTGTAGCACTTCGCCATGTCATCCCTATCGCAAATCGCATTTCACAGTTTTTATCCCCATCGCATATCGTATTTCACTCCCGCTTCCGAACAACACTTAAGTTTCTCCTCTAGCTTTTCGATATTGTGAATTGTGATATCGCATATCACTTATCGCACTTCCGTCCTCCCATTTCAATTCCTCCATCACACTTTCCAAAGCATCCCTGTCCAAAGAATTTTTGTGATATCATAAGGTTTAATAAATTCTAAACCCCTCTTTCCACCTCTAAGCCTTATCACATGTGTTCAGCTTTCCATTAGCATATTTAGCCCTTTTTCCTCCAAACTGTAGAAACACTTTTTCAATTTTAATTAGGTCATGGATAGCTGCATAGATAGGAGCATGATAGATAGAGCAGGGTGTGTTTAGCCGATCAGCCAAGTTAAGTGAAATTTAAATTAGTTTCCCTTCTGTCATTTCCTTTCTGCAAATTAAATTAGTTTCATTTCTACCATTTCCTTTCTACAAATTAATTTAGTTTCATTTATGCCATTTCCTTTCTACAAATTAAATTAGTTTAATTTCTATCATTTCCTTTCTACAAATTAAAGTTGTTTCATTTCCGTCATTTCCTTTCCGAAATTAAATTAGTTTCATTTCCTTCATTTCCTTTCTGCAAATTAAATTAATTTCATTTTCGTCATTTCCTTTCTACAATTTAAGTTTGTTTCCTTTCTTTCATTTCCTTCCAACAATTTACTTTCCAGTTCTTATCATAGTTTAAGAAATAACACCCTTCTGTATAGCAGAAGAGGATGACAGGAGAAAAATGCATCTGCTGTGTATATAGCACTGTCACCTCCAAGTTTGCATCTGTTGTTGATAAAGTAAATTAGGGAAGCCCCTGGGAGTTGCAACACTCTTGGTGCAATAACAGGGCTCACCAATTGGTTAAGAAGAGGTAGTGCTTATTGAAGTTGATCTTGAACCTAGGTTTCTTCTCTTGTTTCATTTTAGAATTCTATTTTCTTGTCTCAATAATAGTAGGCAATGTAACTTCGTTTATAAAATTATGATGCCCACTAACATAAGGTGACTCTCTATTCTATTTCTGAAAGAAAATTTGGAGAGGATAGGTATAAGAGTTATCTAAGCTAGTAAGAATATGTCATGTACACTAAGCAAAGCAAGGAATGGAATTTAGTATTGAGTGATTAGAGAGGAGAATTTTTTTTCAATGTGATGATGACCATTGGACCAACACCACATGCATAATGAAGCATATGCATGGAGGAAAATACATAGTGAGCATTTAGTGAAAAGTGTAATACTAGTGTGCATACCCTATAGAGAGAGTTATTAATGCACTTGAACTAGTCCAAAGTATAGTTGTGTGAGTTGAGCAAGTAGTATAAAATTACCATGAGTTGTATTGATAAAGGTTCGACTTCCTATGGTGTGTTTTGTATACCTGTGTGATAGGAAAGGTCTATAGCTAATTTGAGCAATGAGACTGGATGAAATGGATCAAGTTTATTGGTGCATGGAGATGGTATGTGAATGAGGTGAATCTATTTATAATACCTAGGTGTATGGAGTAAGTAAAAATGTGCTTGTGATTTATTGTTGTAATTGTTAGGAGTTATGTTGCTGAGTATGTTAGACAGGGAGCTGATGCGAGTTGGATACCTGAGTTTGGTAGCTGTTATCCAATGACCTGCAAATGAATCTGATGTATTGTAGAGATCGGTGGAAGGGAAGTGGCTAATCATTGTTAGGGTTTGGAGCTACTAACCTTATTTGTGTTACTGATGACCATAATTTTAATCTAATTGAGTATTATTTCTATTGTGTTATATATATATATATATATATATATATATATATATATATATATATATTGTCTGTAGGGGTGGTTGTTGTATTAAAAATATTATTGAAAGGGTTCCATTGACAACTATATTGCCATAGTTGTCATATATTATTTTTGGTTAGGGTTTGTGGATGAGTCTAGATCAATTGGTTGTGTATGTATTGCTGCAACAATGTAGGTGGTGAAAATGCTACTATCACACATTTATATGGCTAACACATCGTTGTAATGGTTTTGTGTTTATGTTGAAGATATCTTTTGACATCAATGTACTTTGTCGTGGTACTAGAGTATTGATGGGGTCTCCAAATTGTGTATATCCCTTAATGATATAGTTGAGAATTAGTCTCGTGTTGGTCATAGTATGGATATTGACATGGTTTGAGATGTTGTTAGGGTTTTATGAGTTTGCTTATGTTTTGAGAAAACTTGAGTTGGTCATAGTGTTGTATTGTAGGAAGGAATTTGTATTTAGATTGAGAGATGAAAATTAAGTTTTGAGCGAAGCTATTGGCTTATGTAGGAATGTTGTAACAAAAATATAATAAGCATCAGAGTTATGAAATTATATTAAGTTTGTATTTTAGGCCAACTGAGTTCAGTTGCAGAGTAAAAATGTTAATTATTATGTGACAAAGGAAATACAAAGGCTTGTGATCATGATCATCCCCGATTTTTGTTGATTGAATTGATGAAGAGATAGTATATGTGGTGATGAAAACAATGATTTGTGTATTATTGAATGAATATTGGTGTAGTGTCAGAGATTGTGGCAAACCTTATTCACTTATCTTCCATCCCTAAGGTGGAAAGATGGTGTAAGGAAGAGAGTGGAGTCTCCTTCAGGTTGGATCCCAAGAAAACTTCAGGGTGGTAGGGTGGTGCTAGGAAAGGTTGGAGCTTATGTAGTGTGTTGTATCATCCTTCAAATTGTATTTGGTATACCAGGGCATTAGAGCGTCCTTTAGTTGGAGTTGGTAAACCAGGATTTTAGAGTGTCCTTCGAGTTGGAGCTGGTAAACTAAGGCGTTGGAGTTGGTAAATAAGGGTGTTGGGGAATCCTTTTAGTTAGAGATGATAAATAAGGGGGTTGGAGCCTCATTCTAGTTGTAGCTAGAGAATATTGGAAGATGGAGTTTATATTGATGTAATATTTAAAGACCTATATTAAGAAGCATTCGATGGTTTTTCTCCTCGAAGGGTTTCCACCTAAAACATATTGTGTAATGTCTCGGATGTTGTGCATTGTTGAATGGTGTTGCTAATTTATGTTTTAATTTAATGATAATGATAATTAATGCTCTAAATATTAAAATTAAATAATTGAAGTGAAATACATATTCTTAGTATTTCCAACAAAGGCATGTGAGCGAAGCTGTAACTTTTTCTATCGCACATGAATTGTTTGTTGAGTTGGTTTTCGTGATTTGGATGATTATTTGTATGTGGATATGACCATGTTTCTCTGTTTATTAGATGGTTTTTTTTTTTCACAGTGGGGGCTTAAGGGTCAAGAAGAGGACTAAGGAGGAGGTTTCATGTAGTGTGGAAAGAAGCGGATTAATAAGAAAATTTGCTACTCTGTTTTATTAGTTTGATCAAAAGAAGGAATATAACACTCGATTTTCCTATTGAAAACTATTAGTATATCATTGAATAACCAAATTATAATGTTTAACTTTGAAAAAAAAATAGTTAGTTTTCAATACTATTTAATTTTTTTTTTTTTTAAACATGTGATTGGACCATAATGTGAAGGTCTTATTGCAACCTTTGCATAATACACTGCCATGTGGACAACTTCCATTAAGAAATTTTTTCAAAACTATGGTGGATATAGTATTGGAACATATGATAATTGGTTTGGATGACATTATTTTGTATTGTTTACATATAATCATCACTTTACATGTAATTTGCAATGGGAGCATTGAAGTATAGAAATTTATGCTATAGTAATGGAAATTAGGATGTATATACTTAGTGATATGTTTATGTTTGGGATGAATTAAATCCATCCATCACCTTGTGGGATTTGAAGGCTCATTATTTTATATATTTTTTGAATTAATGAAAGCAACGAATAGCCTCCATGTAAGGCTATGACATTGTAGCCAATATATGGCAGTGGTAAGTTTCCCTTTCTCCGGCTCTATGAGTATTGTAGAATTTAGTGGAAGCCAAGATTACTGTCCACCATAACCTTGCATGCGTAGCCTTTCCAACCAACTCTTTACGATAAGTTCACCATATTTTTGAGAAAGTGATAACCATTGTGAATGGGAGATATAAATTTGTAATTGGAACTAGAGAAATCGTGAATCTATAAAAACCATTCAGTTTGACATTGTGTGCTTAATGGTGAAGAATTTTAGTGCCAAGTTATGTAACTGAATTTATTTATTGTGTATAGGATTTTTGCATGCTTAGTGAGTGTCCTTTAACTATTTTTTTGGCATCCTTCACTTCATTGCATTGCTTAGAGTCCTGAATTATTGTGTAAGTATAACTTTGATGTTTTAAAGGGAGACTAAGCTCCATACCTATGATTGTCATTCAAAAATTTATCCCTCCATCATGTTTTAACATATTGTTGAATGAGCCTTGCTTAAGCTCGAACTTAACATGATACTACTTGTCCAAGTCGACCCCCTTTCATACCTATCTCTATGCATTTGTTGTATATAAATAATGAATATGGCATACACATCTTGAAAATTTGAAGTGGAATTAAAAGACATGTATTATCTGTCTCTACAACACTCCTTTGTTCAGTTTATCCCTATATTAAATGTCAAAAAATTTATTTTCCCATTCCGATGCTATAGTTTTTCATTAAAGGTATTAAGTAAACGAAATTTTCTTATTAACACACATCATTATATTCAAGTTTATCAAGACTCTCTTCTCACTATATTGGCTATCTCAATTATTTTTTGACATCTTATATAGAGATGAGAATATAAATTTCATGCATTCATATGAAATGAATTTTATATCCAGGATGGAACTTGTAAATAATCAACATATATATTATATGATGATTGAGGTTCTTCTTGAGAAAATACCATATTAAATTAAATGAATACTTTGATATGCTCGCATTTTATTTCCATAATGATGTCAATCTAATCATTTATTTTTGTATCCGTCACTCATTTGTTTGTGTCGCTCATACACAATTCTATACCTAGTCAATTGATTAAATTAAGGGTGTTGGCAATGGTGGCATGTTGGCATTGACGTCAACGTAGTATTCGTGATATGCTTATGCATGGTATTGATGGGTTGTTTATTGTAGGTGATTAAAATTATTTATTATGGTGTTAAAGGCCCTTGGAATGATGCTTGAAGCTAGCTGAGAGAAATATAGATTTCCCCAAAAAAAAAGTATAAGAATTTTATTTTCGAACCCCACAGTGCTACTGGACTTCAATTACTAGATTGTCCGTGTTACCGCTCAATTTAGTATGAGTCATAAGAGAGGTTGCAGAGGGACTACAACTAGAACAAGTGGAAATAATGGGACAAGGACCCACTATCACCTCATTCAATGTCACCTGTTCTTTACGAACTTTCATTGAAAGGAGGAGTCTCGGTATGGTGGAAATCACTAGAATGATGAGGTCAATAACGATGCACAATGTTATTTCCAAAGAACATTCAAAGGATAGGCTCAAATAAAAGTTTACTTGTTTTAGAAGAAAAATAAAGGCTCTCCAAGAAAGGCTTGAGGGAAGGATGACCTTGATCTTAGGAATATTCAAAAATGATAAATGCTTAAGGTCAAAACTTCCAAAATCTCTTTGATCTGAAATTGAATTTTTAGTTCTAACTCATATTAAACTTTAAAACATGTATACAGAAAAATGATTAAAAAACTCATTTAATTGAATGCTTTAATAAAATATGTTCAATAACATAAGCAAACATTCAAAAGAAAGAGAACAACACAATTGATAACGGAGTTCACCCCCTCCACTGGGATACCTCTCCGAATTCGTCTCCAACAGGACGAGTCAATCTATTGTCTTTCTGAATAGAGATAATTCTACATCGAATTTTACATCAAGGTGGCCAGTCGAGAACTCCCAACTATACATCCATATTCTGAAAGACTCATGAGCTATCCAAGCTCTGCTTGAAAATGAATTTTCCAAGAACTCAAAATCTCTCCTTAATCTCTTTCTCCTTACATTTCTTGTACATAGAATGGCATTATATATAGCTCTTAAGAGCCCAAAACTAAGGAGGAAATATCTCCTTATCTCTGATTTTAAGGAGGAAATAATTCTCATATCCCTTAAAATTTTCTCATGAGATTTCTATGGAGGAAATATCTCAATAGCTACTTTCAAGGGCCTTATCCCCAAAACCTTAGAGATGATAATAATCTATCAACTTCAATATGAATTTAAAAATTGAATTTTTGAATTGTTGAGGAAAAATCCTCTCAACATTTTCAATTTCTATTTTACAAATATATGAGCACATTTAATTAAAAATAAAGACATCCTCAACCTAGGATTGACATGATTATATCTTCATAATGCTCCTTGGGTTGTTTATATCTTCTTGGATCAAATCTCCCCATTATAAAAAAACTTTAGTCCTCTAAAAGTATTTTAAAAATTGAAGTCTATTCTAAATGAAGTCAATTCTTCCTGTGAATCTTGGGAACAATTTTGTTTGTATTTGATGTAACTTGCATGCTACCTTGTTGGAATCGAAGTTGGACTTCTGAATTGATTCTCCCTTCTCCATAACATGCTTTGAATGTTGCATCTTGACCGAGCTTACAAATATTACAAGAAGAAGATCTCCAATGAAAGGTCCAAGGCAAAAAATAAGTTTAACCAGGAAGCCTGATGTGTTCTTCCAACTTTGTCCCTGTTCAAAAGTCTTAAGGACTGCGCTAAGTGTCTCCATAAATGCTACAGCCAGTGTAGCAGCTGCGACAACTTGAGATGGAAATGTTTCCTTAAAACTATCAGGCACAACTTCTGCAAACAAGATTTTGTCAGTAAGGAAACCAATCTCCTTGATGTGTTCGAGAGTCTTTGTTCCACGGATAAGATAAAAACCAAATAGCAGAGATACCCTTTAAGCTAGTAATGGTCTTGTAAGTCTCAACAGAGATATCAGCAAAGTAAGTTTATACAAGCAGATTAACACCGAGAGATGATGCTTCCAAGTAAGAATATGCCTTCGAAAAGGCTTCCAACTGATGAGCCTCAAGATCCATTACAAGAGATGGTTCATCGAACTGAACCCATGTTGCACCAGCTGTCTTCAATTCAGACACAAATTTCTTGTAAATTGGAAGGATTGAATCAAGAAGAGTAATAAGATTGAAGGTCTTTGCCACGCTTTTTGCGGGCTTAGAAAATAGAAAGTATGACACGGGTCCTACAAGCACGGGCGCAATATGAATGCCCAACTCTTTAGCCTCCTTGTATTTTGCTACTGCCTTGTGTGATGAGTAAGAAAATTGGATCTCCGGGCCCAACTATGGAACGATGTAGTGGTAGTTGGTGTCGAACCACTTGGTCATCTCCATTGCAGGGAGTGTGGCATTTCCTTTGGCCATGGAAAAGTAGGTGTCGAATCCAATCTCACCGCCAGCGAAGGCATACCTGGGAGGAACAACTCCAAGCATGGCAGTGGTGTCCAAAACCTAATCATAATACGAGAAAGTGTTGCTGGGAATCAACTTCACTC